>LBNU01037989.1:6864-19058 GCA_014162995.1 Artemisia annua | reverse complement strand
AGCTTCAATAACAGTAGCCTCCATTTCAAGTCTTGAGATAAAGTATTCCCGTCTTGCACGGCTCACTAGCCTTGTTTCTGAACCACTTTGCTGATATGTTTTGCTCTGCACGAGACTTCTGACTTTTAAAGTCAGCAACTTGAATGTTTCTTTACTGCCAAATGTATTACACTGCAACAGCAAAGATAAGCCTTCTAGGGATAATCCAAATGCCATTAGTAGCTTTAGTTACAACCATTTCTTGAATAGTACCTTTCCAATCATTCACCTGAATCTTCATGTTTTCCATTTGTCGTAATTTCCCCCATAAACTCTGTGAATAAGGACATTTTAGAGAATAAGTGGCATTGAGAATCCACTTCGGTCTTACACTATGCACACACCGTCTGCTAACTTGAATTCCATTTTAAAAGCTTATTTTGAGTAAATAATTTCCCTCTACCATACTGATCGTCCCCAACATATTGGAACACCATTTTCTAAAATCTTTCCATGCTTTTCTAATGGAAGATTATACTTCTTTCCCTTTATTAGTAATCCAAACAGTGCTATCAGGAACTTTTGGCATCAAGTGAGGCACAGGGGTATTAGTAATGGTTGGAAACTGATTAATCCACTCAGTTGGCCATTTCCAACAACCATGATCAGCCATTTCTGCAATGGTAGTTGTATCAGCAAATTTGATTTCACATTGATTTGTGATTTTGAGCATATCATGTAGTCATGTAAGCTGAGTGTGTATGTCACTATGTCTTGTTTCGAAAGGATGGGGTAGATATCTTTAACGAGTGTCGAAAACGTGCTAGATATTTGGAATTATTTAGGTTCAATGGGGTGTTTTGCTAAGCTTATTTGATGTAATTATCAGCTTATTGAGTTACTAAACTATAACATTACCCAAATTCTCGGTTATATACACATGATTTTATGGAAGTATGAAACCAGAGTCCCGTTTGTTGTATTGTACTTATATAGGATGGCATAAGAGTCATGTCAAATAGTTTTAGATGGTCTTTGGGATTTCATATTTTCAGCTTATTGTTATGGATTTTAAGCACTTCGAAATAATTATGTGCCAATGTGCAAAATAAGCTAGGAAGCCAATTAGCCGACAGATTCATACACTTTGAATGTGCTGTACTTACAGAATATGCAATAAGCCAATAAGCCCCCCAAAACTATGCAATCCCATTAGTGCTGGCTGACTTTTGTGGCATTCCTGATCTGCACTATCTTATGTCAACCAGCAGATCCTTCTGCTTCATGTAATTTTTTATAGTTATCCCATACATGGACATTTTCTACTTTTCCACCCCTGTTCATGGCCATTATTCTTTTACTTGATATTTCAAGGAAAAATGATATTTTTGCTTCTGTTGAGAACATGCATTGACATCTTAATTTTGGGTCATGTTATGTCATGCCTGGAGTTTCTTAGAGCCATTTTCTTTGACTTGGAATATTATGGTGTAACATATACTTTAGCAGGAGGGAATTTGGGGTTATATGCTGTCATGACTATTTACAGTTATATTTGACATGTTACATTATTCTAGAAAATAGAAGGCACGCTCAAATGATTTAAGTAGGCTTGCGTGTATTAAACATGTAACCAAAGACTCAAACTAGGCTTGTTATGCTTTTCTTGATGAGTTGATGGATCACTGATACTATTATTTTGGTATCATATAGTTTATGATAACTGAAACTTGTGATAATGTACAGGGTGGTGACATGGTAACGGCATTAATGGAGCACGATCATTTGGTATCTGCCTCATGCTCATTCCGTGCTACCATAGAAAGGAAGTTCTCGGTTCCTGAAGAATCTGGGTCACAGAGTTCTGTGCAAGCTAAGTGCGTGTACGTCTTTCAAAGAGAATATGCTATTGTTGACCCTGCACTTGTGGAGGTATATCTTTGTTCTCTTCTTGGATATTGCCATGATCTCTTTTTACGCCTCATATTGACCAAATGTCACACACTTATCAATATATACAGAAGCGGGTTCTACTGTTCTAGTTTTAGTAAAATGTTTGGAAATTACACAAAAACAGGAGAGAAGAAGAGTGATTTCTATTATTCTATTATACCGTGTATCTGTTATTACACAAATCCTAATTGGGACCAATTGGGTTTTATAGATGAAAGAAATTCCTTGACACGGGTGTTTTACAATATCTGCTTCGTCCAGTCATGATGGATCGGGTGTTTTACAATATCTGCTTCGTTGTCTCATAGAAGTATTATTCGTCTATTGCATTTACTTTTTAGCTATTTTGATCATTCTTTCCAGCCATGTCCCTTCAGAAATTCCTTGACACGTAGCTCGGAATTCAGTCTCCGCACTACTACTTGCAACAGCGGACTGTTTTTTCCTTCTTCATGTGACTAGATTCTTTCAGAGGAAAGTGCAATACCTTGTTGCAGATCTTGAATCAGTGGTGCTCCCTGCCCAATCTGCATTGGTATATGTGCGTACATTTCTTTCGTCAGTTTTCCAAAAAAATAGACCATAGCTTGGTCTCTTTATTAGGTAGTGAGAATTTTGGAATACTTTATTGGGGTGCTGTTTTATTGGGTAACTGGCCGTGGTGAACGGATGGGACTTGAATCCACATACCTGCAGCATACCCAATGTCCGGCTGTGTATGTGCCAAATTTTTTTCCTTTCTGAATGACATACTAACTATCTCACATGTCCCGGATGGGACTTGAATCCACAACTATTTGGTTGTGGAGCATTCTGTTAGAACAAGGCTAACAGAAGATATGAAATAAGAAGGATAGGAATGATTTATTGAAGAACAATGCAGAATCTGGACAAAGAAACTTCAATGAAATCAACTAGTCCAAATGGAGAGGACCAAACTCCTAATACATCAAAGATAAGAAAATTATTAGATGCCTTATTCTTAGCCTACTGCCACATTTTATAGATAGTAAAAGAGTAACNGTGAGTTGAGCCACTATCGATCAATATCAATACTTTTCTGCCCTCAAGTGTTCCCTCAACTTTCATAGTTGTTCCAGAAGTCTTCCCAAGGATGGCATGAAAAGATATTTCAGCCATGTCTTGCTGATTTATACGTTCTTCATGCTCATTCTTATCAGCTTCCACTTCTCTATCTGCTAGCTGCTCATTATCATTTGAAATTTCAAGCAACGAGAAGGTGGATTGTCTGCATCTATGTCCAGGTGCAAATTTCTCATTGCACCTAAAACACAGCCCCTTATCACGACGGTTTTGTCTTTCGCTTTCCCAATTCTTAGACTGTGTTGAAGATGATGTATTTTGGGATGTGGCTGAGAGTTTGTCCGGGTCACTAGAAGAAGTTGAGTACGAACTTGGTTTGTTATAGTTGAAGGAATTGGATATTCTTGGGTTGCTATCGGGTCGAGACTTCTCTTCAAACTCTAGTGCCAAGCTCACAGCCTTGAAAACGTTCTTTGGCTTGTGAATTCGTACATCGACTTTCAACTCTTCTTTGAGACCACTAAGAAAAACACCCAAGAGACAATGATCTGGCCAGTCGTGAACTCGTGCAACTCTTTTTGCAAATTCTTGTCTATATTCTTGTACGGTACCTGTTTGCTTGATGTTGCACAAATGTTCATCCGGGTTTTGAAATTCTGCCGGGCCATAATTTTCATGTAAAATTTTCACCAATTCTTCCCAATAAAGATGATTATTTTCAGCGCTGATCCATGCAAAGAGGTCCAGTGCATCACCCTCTAGGTACATGGAAGCAATTTCCACCTTTGATTCATCAGGGGTTTGATAATAGCGAAAATATTTTTCTGCTTTTAGGATCCAACCGCGAGGGTCACCCCCTTCAAATTTGGGAAATTCCATCTTGGTAAACGGTCTCCTTGTCGAGTTATGGTATCAGCCACTACTTGGTGGTTTCTTTTGACTTACCCCTATAGGACCCGTTCGGGCCCGCTTGTGCCTTAAGAACTGCTCCATCAGCAGCAAGGGCATCAAGAGCATTGAGTTTGGAAGCAATGGAAGACAATTGTTGTGCAAGGTTGTCGGGATTTTGTGCGGGTGAAGAAGTGTGGGTGTGGTTTGGTTGTTCGTTGTGAGAAGTTGAATTTCTGGTGTTCACCATTCTGGATCAGACTGCCCTGATACCAAATGTTAGAACAAGGCTAACAGAAGATATGAAATAAGAAGGATAGGAATGATTTATTGAAGAACAATGCAGAATCTGGACAAAGAAACTTCAATGAAATCAACTAGTCCAAATGGAGAGGACCAAACTCCTAATACATCAAAGATAAGAAAATTATTGGATGCCTTATTCTTAGCCTACTGCCACATTTTATAGATAGTAAAAGAGTAACTGAAGATACTCAAAAATCACAACATGCTGAAATTGGGGAATCAACTGCTGAAGATCAGGAGAGATCATATTGCTGTAAATCAGGGACTGATTTATGGTCCTGATTTATCTCCTTAATCTTTCCATTTGTTTTCTTTCTTCTAAAGTAAGTAAGCAGATTCTCATCACATTCTCAAATACTTGGGGTACCACCGGGTAACAAGCCCTTTGGTGTGTATGTGCCAAGTAAATAAGTTTTCCGACGAGTGTCTGATACTACCCCAGTGCCCCTTATCAACTAATTCTCCTGGTACTTGAAGTCTTGAACATTCATTTTCTTTTTCTTTATGATTTCTTAGTTGGTTGCATAGGAACTTCTGTGGGTTTGCAACCAAGCAATCCAGTCTTTAGAAGATCTGTGGTGTACTTTCACTGATCTGGGGAGTATTATCGTTGTGAAACGGATATTCCCTTTTGTGATCAAGCAATCTCCAATAGTTCAGTCCAAGACATATCTCAGTTGTCCAAGATCCGTAACCTCAAACTCTTTTCCCAACACCTTCTTCAATCTGTTAATTTCTTTTGTGTTGTCACCAGTTAGGATGATGTCGTCTAGATAGACTCCCATGATAGCAATTGAGCCTTTGGTGAATGTTCTGAACACATGGTGTGGTCTGTCTGACCTTGGATGAAGCTTAGTTCTTTCACTACTTGTGTAAGTTTCTTAAAGTATGCCCGAGGTGACTGTTTCAACCCATAGATAGATTTTTTTAGCTTGCAAACTTCGCCTTGATTTTGAGTCAATCTGAGGCCTAGCGGCATATCCATGTACCTTTGACGGGTGAGCAGCTGATGAACATACATTTAATAGACCGAGGTGCAATTTCACCAAAATTGGGTTGTTTATTGTGAACAAAAGCAATGCATCCAAATACCTTTGGAGGTACGCTAGACATTACTCTAATGTATGGGTAGGTTTTTGTGAGGCGTTTGGTAATTGAGCACCCTGGATGGCATATGATTGATTAAAATATGCCGCTGTCATAACCGCTTCACCCCAAAAGTGGTTGGAACATGATTTTCTGATATAGGAGAACATGTGGCCTCGAGTAAATGACGGTTCTTCCTTTCGGAAATTCCGTTTTGTTGTGGGGTTAAAAGACAAAAACTAATATGAAGAATTTCTTGGTTATCAGGATATGATCCTAATTTGAAAAATATGACCAACCTCTGACTTATCTTAAATAAGAAATAAGCAAGTGCGTTGGTTGTGATCGTCAATGAATATGAGGGACCATCTTTAGTCGGATATATTTTGTATTGGAGGCGGTCCCCAAACACCACCATAGATCAAGTGGAGTGGATGAGACTCTGTATGGAACTGGTGTGTAAGAACGGCGAGTGTGCTTTGATAGTAGACAAACTTCACAGTTGAAAGAATTTGGATTTCTGTTGAAATGTGTGGAATAATTTGTTTAAGTAGCTGAAATTTGGGTGGCCTAATCGATTGTGCCATACATCAGATTGTTCTCGGAACTGGGTGCGGACTACTGTGGTGAACGGATGAATTTGTGTCTGGATTTTCGAACAGCTTCAAGAAGTTATAGCCCTGCCCGGACTTTAGCACTGCCAATTGTTCCCCACTCCAAAACCTTAAAATTACGTTAGTATAAATAGAACTTAGGAATTCATTTGTGTTTATCATAAGTTTCTAAAAGAATGGGAGATTAATTTGGAACAATCACATTAAGGGATTTATCCTTAGAAATTAATTACTATAATTTGCAACTCTAACGGTTGCTCCTCCAGAATGGAGTTGGAGTTCTGAAAAGAATTCTATATCACCTGTCATGTGATCTGTGGCCCCCGGATCTACATTCCAAGAATTGATGCCGAGATGGCCATCAAGTAGCGTATATGAAATAAGTTCATATTGTGCCCCTCATCATAGCAGGGACTGGTGATCAAATCCCAATAAATCAGTGAAAATGACTGGTAATCATAAGATAATATCCACATTAATTGAACTTATAAACGTAAGAAATTTCCATCTGATATATACAAAATAAGATATTATATAAATGTAGACTCGTTTTTCAATTGAACTTGAATTTGTGTCTATTATTCAAAATCTCTGAATACTTTGGCACAAACGTCCTTTATATTACTTTTCCGTAAGGGAAATTGTACATTTTAGGGAAGCGGCATTAGTTAACTATGGGATCTCTTATATTATGAAGCTGTATTTTGTAAAAATAACTACCTTCTTTTGTCTCCTCATGTTGAAGATCGTTGGCACCGATGAAGCAACAACCTGTGTTGGCATTGTCATTAGAAACAGCAGAACTGGCATGTAAGAATCCGCTTACCTTTTTCAAAAGATGACATGTCTGTTGGTATCCTAATTGACTATCAGTGCTTATTAATTCTATACTCCTTAAATGTGCTTATCATGATTGTAGGACGTCTTGTGCCCATTTGGATACTCCAGATGTTGTTGGTATTGGCCTCTCCCAGATGTTGTCATTAGTTTCAGATCCTGATGACAATGCTATTTTGGATGTACTGTTCTGTGTCCTTTTAACTCTAATAAGTTCTGCATTTAATGCAAATCATCTTATTTTGTGGTTTAAACCTCTCTAGTAATTAATATTTTGTTATTTCTTCGTTGATGCAGGTTCATCTAGTTGGCACATTTGATGATTCTGCTCCGCAAGTCTGGTTCAACAGCCTCTACTTTTCCTTTGAATTTAATGAAGTGTTTACTAGTTTAGTCTCTCTAATTTTTTTATATTGAGAAGATTGTTGGGCCATATTGTATATCGTAGATTTTATGAAACGGATATGGCCCTAGAGGTGGAACTTTTAACACATATATATAAAATATGTGTCAATTCGGGTTGAATTCTATTGATGACTGGTCAAATGGGTAAAATTATATAAATCAGCTAATAAGGAAACAGGTCAAAACTCACTGTAAGCGTATTAAATGCTTAGATAGTTTAAACAGTTGCCTAAATCGTTTTATTCTTGAAGTTAGATTGTTACTTTAATGTTATAGTGTTCATGATCATTTTAATATATTTAGTATATGTAAAATTTAGAAAATTGGACAAAAAGGTGTTGGGTAGGTCAACCTGACCCCACCCAAGCCGACCCTACTCTGTGCTAAGCAATGACCTGTTTTTACGCGACTCTTATTGGCCATTTATCCGGTTCACCTATTTTACCACCTCTAACTCACCCACTCTATTTAACATGTTTTGAAGTAGGGAAGTGATGATGATGGAGCCGAACTATGTTCGGAAATGGACGGATATTCTTTCCCGCTTTGTATTAAAATAGTAGAAAAATTAGCCGAGAGCAAGCTGAAGTTCCAAATTCAAAATTTTCAAGTGCTTAAGCATAACACAAGATGGGACTCTGAGGGAAATGTGTATCCAATCTTGTATCCAAACTTTCACGGGCTCCTGGTTAGTTTCTTCCTTGATTTTCCAAATTATTTTGCATCAAGATATTCATTGTAATTCATTAAGCACCATTTGCTCTTAATATGTTTTGCCTTGAAGAATCTCCAACAAAATTTAGCTGTAACAATCATTTTACTAGTGCCTGTAAAAGTTCCGAATTTTAGTCATGTGTATAGGACATCTATTCAGGCTAGAGGCTAAATGATAAACCAACTTTGATCTGATTTCTGTTTTGGGTAACCAACCTAACTTAGGTCACAAATAAACCATTGAATTTTCAAAAAAGTTTATACCAGGAACTGCCTGAGAAAAACTTGTTTTCAGGCACCCTGTTCCCGGAAAAAAAAAAAAAAAAAAAAAAAAAAAATCATGTTCATATCTGACATATGTCAGTTGAGTTACCATGTCATCTTTAATCATATCAGGTTGCCTTTATTTATGTTTCTTTTTTAAATAGTATTGATTAGAAACCTCAGTATTTTTAAGCCACTATGGTTTTTTCTGGCCAAAATAAATTAATCACCTATAGTAGAAACTGGACCATCGATGGTTATCTATATACGCAACTATCCCATTTATTCTCTAACAAGTCATCTTCAGGTAGAAACATCCAGTGGTTCGGTTGTCCCAGCCAGTTTTGATAGAAGTACAAGGGTGTTCAGATGAAATCATAAGGAGGATCCGCTTAGGTGCTTCCTTTGAGGACCCTAGATTGGCTGGCCGTTTACTAGACACGTATGCTGACAGATTTGTCATCACACCATTCTCCTGGTAAATTTCCCCTTCGTATTTCTTAGAGGTGGCAAAATGGGAGGGTCAGGCGGGTTGTGTAATACGAGTCAGGTGTGGTTGACCTACTAACTGTGGAATATAATATGCATTGAGTAAACACTTTAGGGTGACTGTTAATTTGTTTCCATATTAGTTGAGTTTGTTTGTGATATCCATTTGACATGTTAGCCTGTTAGAGATAAAACATAACCAAAGTCAACCCGTTCATAAGTATATGGGTTGAAATGTCATTGTTTTCTAACATAGTTTTTATGGACCTATTTGCAAATGGTCTAGATGAATTTTTTTACAACCATGAGTTAATAATCTCCTTCGTGAATGTCAAATACATAATTAAGGGGGAATTGCATATATATCCTTGCAAAATGAGTTTGCAGAGTTTTCTTCTGTTTCTGATGAATGTCACCACCTCCTTTTAGGTTCTACATGTCTTTAGTTGCATAATTCAAGGATATGATAAAGAATCTCTTACAGTTACAAAAATAGTGCTTAAATTTGGATGGACTTGAGTTGTTGATAGACTTGGATAATGTTAATAATCGTATTGTCTGGTATTGACAGGCGGGCTGAGCGTCGGGCCAAAACCGACCCGAACCGAGCAAACCCGAACCGAACCGAAACCGAGGGAAGAGAAATATGCAAACCGAAACCGAACCGATAGACCGTCGGGTCGGGTCGGTTTTTATCGGGTCGGTCCAGTCGGTTCCTCGGGTTACAGTTATGAGAACCGAGCAAATTTAAAAACATAGCATTTTCCATTATAAAAGGATTTCGTTTGCAATATAGTGCTTCCAGATAGCTCACCCAATCCAAGAGTTAGCCCATTCAATTATATATAAATGGGCTTCATAAAGATAACAAGAAATGAAGCAAACATATATATTACAGGAATCAAACAACATACTAATGTGAACCATTTACCATTACAGTAGCAAACAACAAATTCACAAAATACTGCAGGAAACAAAATGTGAACCAAGAACATGGTTTAAGTTCTAACTTCTAACCAATCACAGTGCAAACAAAATAAGGAACAAGCATATTACAGTAGCTTCAAAACATTTCTAGTGTCATCTGTGATTTGTCATGCAAAGTTTCAACTTAGAAACTGCAGTAGTAATTAGTAAACTAGCAACAACCTTCTCAAAAAAACTTGTCACAGTAAGTCCGTTCTTCTTAATCGATGCTCGGCCCTATACCACCTTTTTCCAACGCCTCTTTCATCTCTAAAAAATAACATTGCAACAAGAAAAAAACAAATTAATATTAGTATAACAATGCTTCTACAAATCTGAAACAGTTTCATGCTTCTACAGCTAATAACAATGAATCTACTAATCTACATATCATCATCTTTAATATATAACACAATAACAGTTACAGTATAACAATGAAATGATGAATCTACTAATCTACATATCATCATTTGTTATACTTATAAACCAATTTACCTTTGATAACCTCATCATCTTTCATAAGATCTTCTAAGTCATCCATGTTGATTATTTTTTGTGATTTACGAACCCAACTTTGAGTGCATATCAATGCTTCTACAATTTCCGGCGACAAGGCATTCCTATAAGGATCCAAAATACGACCACTCGTGCTAAAGGCGGACTCGGAAGCAACGGTTGATATTTGGATCGACAAGATATCTACAACAGTTGAGCATAAGTAACACAAGTTAAAAATAATTAACAATATATAAACAAGTAATACTGAGTAAAAGATTAAGATTTGATACCTTTGGCCATCTTTGAAACAATTGGAAATCTTGGACCATTTAATTTCCACCAAGAAAGTATGTCAAAGTTCTCATCATCCTCTAACTCAAGAGCTGGTTCCTTTAAATATTTTCTCAACTCGTCGTCGACTCCACCTGACTTGTTTGAATTTTGACTTTTAAACGTACTCAAGAAAGTATTACCACGACGACGAGCTGTGTTAGTAGTTTGACTAGATGATTTTGGGATGTCACTTAAGTTGCTTGTGCCATATTTTTCTTTGTATAATGCAAACAAAGCTCCCATATTCCTCTCAACCTCATCAACCAATTCCTTAATCTTATTTTCTTTTTCACTACTGGTATAGAACTCGATTGGTGTATCCACTTCATGTTCATTATCAACGGACCCAGGTATACAACCATTTTCAAGCAAATGCCTAAATCCGTACCCAAGTATTTCAGACTTCATAGTTGGATCTAAAAGCACCGCGAAGTACATATAATGATTGATTTTCTTATAATCCCCCCAATACTTGTCATACTTTAATCGCATTTTTGACACCGTTTCACTGAAATCCGGTTCTAATTCCCACTCACGTAAATGCTTGTCTAGATCAAGTATCTCACTATAAAATAAATGAGCAACCGGACTAGATTGGTTTGATACTAGTTCGGTTTTCTCTTTAAACTTTTCCAGAAAATCACATACTTTTTGACAAACATCAAAGTCTTTACGACGAGGTATTGCCTCAAGATCACGAGAAAAAGAAGTATTGTTCATACTATAATTGTAAAACGCTTCTTGTAAATCAATGGCTGATTCTAACATATCATATGTTGAATTCCACCTTGTTGGGCATTCTGAAACCAAAAAAGGTTTTGAAACACAAGTACTCTTAATGCTCTCTTTAAACTTCTCAATACGTTGGCTAGAACCTTTGATGTACTTAACCGCTAACCCTATGGTCTCAACCTAGTTTTTGTGTACCTTTAAACCATCTTTCACAACAAGGTTTAAAATATGTGCCATGCATCTTATATGAAAGTGTTTACCATTGTCATACTTACTTGGTAGGTGCTCTAGCAAATATCTAAGAGCTTTATCATTTGAAGTAATGTTATCAACCGTAATGGTCATAACATTACTAATTCCCCATTCGTTTATGCACTTTAAAAGTTCCCTACCAATGTCTTCTCCCCTATGACTATTAATGCGTTTAAAATTTATGACACGTTTGTGCATAACCCAATCATCATCTAAAAAATGTGCCGTTACCACCATATAGTAAATTTTTTGACAAGTCGAAGTCCATGTATCCGTTGTTAGGTGGATTGTGTTATTCGGGTTGCCTAAGAACTTAACAAGTTTCTTTTTTTCTTCTAGGTAGAACTTAGAAACATCTCTAGAAATAGTGTGACGAGATGGCAAATTGTATTTGGGCTGTAAGTTATTGGAATATCTAATGAAGGCCGGATGTTCTACAAACTTAAAGGGAAGTTCAGCTAAAACAACGAGTTCAATCAAAGAGTTTTTTATTACTTTCTCGTCATACTTCCAGTTTTGTAAAGTTCCGGTTCCACTACTACCACCCGCACCATCCCCATTAACGTCTTTCATTAATGAAAGCTTAGCTTGTTTCAAACGTACCTCCAGAGGTGCACAAAACGGTTAACCGGTCCGGTTTTTCCCGAACCGGTTTCTGTGACCGGTTTGAGTCAACGCGGTCAATAAACCAGTCAGGGCGGTTAACCGGTTCGGTTCGAAACCGGTGTCGAGGTGAAAAAACCCAAACCGATCCTAACTTATTCGGTTCCGGTTACATCCGGTTTCGGTCCGGTTAACCGGTTTGGACCGGTTTTTGTTTTTTTTTTTTTTTTT
>LBNU01037987.1:0-10586 GCA_014162995.1 Artemisia annua | reverse complement strand
AATCAATAACTAGGTTTCATTACATCTAAGCAAACACAAATAAACCTAGCCTAGCATGTTAAAAGAAAGACAAGCATAAGATATAATCAAACAACACATAGACATATTGAATGATTGATGGATAACTTATCTTTAATTGAATATGGAAGAAACAAGGGTATGAAACACTTGAAAAGGTCAGAAAATCGTACTAGGGTTTGTGTATGTGTTCCACCAAAAAGTTCCTCTCCTAATGAATGACAAATCCTAAAATATATATAGATATTACATTCTGACGGCGTCAGCTTATAGCTTCTGACGCCATAAACTCGCCGTGTTTAGGGTTCTCGGATCACCTAGATCCACTTCCGACGGCGTCACCTTGTGACTCTGACGCCGTCAGGTAGGAAATCTAGCTTCTTTTGAGACTTTGTCGTTTTCTTCACTTTTATGCTCCAAAAACGTCCAAATATGCATGTTTTCCAGAATTCTTCTCAAAAGTACCTAAAATGACAAAAGGAATGATTTAGGGCAATATTTGATCATATTTACTCGAATTAGGGCTTAAATGACCCCTTAAAACGGGTACACTTTTCGTCTCATCATAGTACACTTTAATTCATCAGGATTGATGGCCAGTAGTATGTGACTGCGGAAAATCATATGCCCACCTTAAAATTGCTTTCCCATCAATTAAAGTTTATATGTTTGATGTCTTTGGTGAATTTATATTAGTGCTTTGATAACCTCTATGTCTAGCTGAGCATTGCTTGGGCTGCCATACCCTTTCCTCGCCTATTTAATCTGACGTCTTTGGATAAATAGGATAGTCATAAGTAATCCTTAAGGATTTACTCGCCGATATAATGAAACCAACGAGATAGGTTTAATTAATATACACTTCATATAAAACTAGCAATAAAACAAGTGACAAGCTACTTAATTATCAGGACAGGTCTTCTTATAGTCTCTAATTATCTATCTGTGTACGTGTATGATATTTGCTGATTCGTGCAAATTAGTTTAATTTACTGTTTAATATAACCAATCTGTGCCAGTCTCTCAGGCTGAACCCCCCTTTCGTTAGATTAGGCTGTAAAACTAACTTAGGATATTAAAATACTAATTAGGATAACTAGATAATACGTTCCACTCTTAGTGATCGACACTCTACTTACCATTATATACAAACTGACCGGGTACACTACTCGTTAAGTATGTGTGTTATTGATAAGTCGGCTAAATATAAATTTAAAACTTGAGTATGCATTAATACTGCTAAACCGGAACGACACATCACGCGCATCAAAGTCCTTGGCTAAAATCCTAAATACTACTACTTTGCCTAACCAGATCACCACTTGGAATAATAAACCCAATCCATTAATTAAATTCACAATCCAACCCAACTTATCCTTATCAAGAGCCCACACCCTTATATTATAACCCAAGCCCACCAATCCCTTATCCTAAACCCGGTCCACCCTGCCGAATCCCACAAGACCCGGTCAAACCCAACACCCAAAACCCATGGTCAAACCAAACTAACCATTCGCGCCTTTACNGGTTAAAATCCTAAATACTACTACTTTGCCTAACCAGATCACCACTTGGAATAATAAACCCAATCCATTAATTAAATTCACAATCCAACCCAACTTATCCTTATCAAGAGCCCACACCCTTATATTATAACCCAAGCCCACCAATCCCTTATCCTAAACCCGGTCCACCCTGCCGAATCCCACAAGACCCGGTCAAACCCAACACCCAAAACCCATGGTCAAACCAAACTAACCATTCGCGCCTTTACTGTTTATCTTTCTCACTTTCACCCTACACCAATTAACCTCATACCCAAGTGAAACCTCGTACCTTCTGGATACATCTGACATGTCAGATGGTGTCGTCATATCCCAGCATATGTGGCAGAAAGATAGCACATGATTTGATAGAATATCCTAGAATTTAATCCAAGGGATGATATTGATAGATTGGTGGCCAAGGTTGATCAAAGGGTCTATATTAAGCTTCTGGCAGCTTCTAAGTAGCAAACCCTAGCTCCAATCCGTCTATAAATAAGGGTCCTCTTCATTTTTTCAAGTGTGTAGTTATAGGACAATTTTTAGGTTAGAATTTAGGGTTAATTAATGTTAAGATTAGTTTATGTTGTCTTGTAATTTTGCTTTTTAATAGTGTAATCTGCTTTTATACAGCTTTGTTCTTTAATTTGTCGTATATCTGTTTATTGCAAATCTTGCATTTTAGCTTAAAATCCTTAAAAGCTTTTATTTCCTGTTTTATAAGCTCACTTAAGTCATTTAAAAGCTTTTAAATAGTTTAATCCTGCTTTACTTTCATTTTGCTTAAAAAACCAAAAAGATAATAAAAATACTTGAAAAATAAAAAAATCATAGGTTGAAGGGTACATAAGCTTGCAAAAGCTCATATTTCCCTTCTGATAAGCTCACTTAAGCTCTGTATAGCTTTTGGTGAGTTTATCTTAGCTTCTACTATTCCATTTCAACAATTCAAAAGGGTCTAAGGTACGATTTCTCTTTATGTTTTAGCTTAATTCTGCATTTTAGCTTATTTATACTTGTTATTACTTATAATCTGCTTGTCTTAGGCTTTATGAGTTTGTTGTTGGATTTTACTTCAATTCTGCCTAATATTGCATAATCTGCTTCAGTTTGAAATAGCTGTTTATAGTTTGTTTTTATTGATCACTTAAGTTTAATATTAGTTAAGATACGTTGTTCAAGCTTTTGTTTGGTGGTTAGAAGCTTAATACTCATAAACTTAGTGAAACTGCTCAATAAAGGAGTGTTTGGATCAGCTTTGATTTTTGTACTTAAGTATGATATAGGAGTTGCATTTAGTTTAGATAACTCATTATAGGTTCATATAGGATAGTCGTAGCATAAAAACATTAATCTTTCATAAAAAGTCAAAAAATCATTTGGTTTCTCTAATTTTTACATACATCAGTTAAATATAACTTGCATTCATCTAATATAGTTGCATAAATAGTTATATTAGCTTATTTCACTCATAATATAGTTCATAACATCAATCTCAGTCAATTAGAAGCATTCAAAGTTCAATTTAGTCGAAGTTCTTCATAACTGAAAAAGTCAAATTTATCAAATAGTTTGCAAAAAACCATTTTGTCTCTGATTTTTAATTCACTCAATTTTCGTCCAAATTGTCTGTGATTTTGGTAAAATAATATTTGGTTGCTAATCTAATTGATCCATATTTTTTATTATTTTTGGGAATTTTTATAAGCAGCTTTTGAGAAGCTTAGTTAGGGCTGTTTGGAGAAAACTTCTTAGGCTTCTAATTGGGATTACAAGTATCTTGTGCTACTAACTTCTTAGGTTTTCAGTTTGGAGGGATTAGCTTTTGGTCTTCCAGCTTATTGATTAGCTTGAAAATAGGCAGCAGGACTGTTTGGGTTGTTTTATGTTGATTCAACTTAAGTGTTCGTCTTAGTTTATCTGCTTATTAGTCATTGTTTATTTGGTTGTTTCAGCTTATTTAGGTTTAGGTTAAGGTTTTAGTTTCTTATTGATTCCTAGGTCTTATCTTGTTGCCCCTATACTAGCTTATTTAGTGTTAGATTTTAGATTTCACTAGTTTTTATAACTGTTGCATTACCTAGTTATCTGAGATTTCATCAAGAGCCCCAAATAGTTGTAGTTTTTGCATCAAATCATCTCAAAGTAGGTTAATGCACTTGCTCAATTCCGGTAGTATAGGTTTTAAAGTCAAAAAAATTTTGTGACCCATTTGAACCCACTGGTTCAGCAGACCTGCTGTCCCAGCTTGCCCTTTTCTTTCCCACTTTTTAGCTTCATTACTTGTTCCATTTTGCTTCTTTATGCTCTCTAGTTGCTTGTCTTTACTATTCCATAGCTTTTACACCTTAGTATTACCATTTATTAGCTTAAAATTTAGCCCAAACTAGCCCCGTTAGAGCCGAATCTGTCAAGTAAATGTGCAGATCAGAAGTGGTTTTTGATTTTTCATTTGCTCAATATTAGTCTTTTTTAGCTAAAAATTGGTATGCATGATGTTTGGTTGGTATGCTAATTGATGCCTATTTTTTTGATATTTTATAGAAGCTTCTTATTAGCTATTGACTAGCCTTAAGCCATTTCCCCCTTTTTACAGCCGTAGCATAGTTTTTGCTTATCTAGTGTTATTAGGATTACATTATGGATTATTTCTGTCCCCTGTAGCTTATTTAAGTCTCCGTTAGTCTACCTTTAGCCTTATTTCCCATAGCTAGCTTATTTGAGCCCTTGTGATAGCTTATGGATTTGCATCAGTGAATATGTAAGCTTGTGCCTATTTTAGCCTTTCAATTTTAGTTGTTCTAGTTTTTTTATAAATAATTGTTGGGGTTTTCACCCATTTTCTTAGCTTATTTCAAGTTTTTATAAAAAGTAGTTTTTATTAAAGTTGTTTATTTTCATATTATTTACAAACTTTAAAAAAAAAAAAAAAAAAAAAAAATCTTTTTCCTAAAATTTTCTTTTGGCATTTAGAACATAGGAAAATTAGTCTTGCGTTTTTAGGATTAGAATTAAGTAGATTTCCCATTTAGGTGCGTTTTTAGATCCCGTAGCATACGATTTTAAGTTTAGTTTGCGTTTTAGATTTCATTTGCTTTATATAATTGTTTCCCTTGCTTTATTCATTGTTTTTAATTGTTATTTCATTTTATTAGTGTAAAATTACCTAAATACCCTTCTTTTCACTATTCACTGCACGTTTCACATCACCGAACCGACAACTCGACTTCAACCTTCGTTGGAAACACGACCCGGGAAATACTTTCACAAGTGTTTCTTTGGAAAAATAAATACTTAATTGAAAAACTACATCAATTAAATGGCGCCGCTGCCAGGGAAGGCTTGAGAAGAGTACGTCGATTCCGTTCGTTGATTTCGTGTTTTGAAGATCCTTCCTCCCCGGAAGTTACGTATTTTTCGTTATATTATAAAAAACACAAAAATAGAATAAATTAAAACACGTGTAGAAAGTGATTTTCATAAAAATACAAAAATAAAATAAATCCTCACTTTCTTTGAAAGTGTTGTAAACCGTGCCCAATAAACAACAAAAGAAATCAGGAAATTAGTCGTTAATCGGATTACTTTGAGATGAAAAGTGTTACGCTTTTAGGGGGTCATTTAAGTCGTAATTCGTATAAATGTGATCAAATATTGCCCTAAATCGTTCCTTTTGAGAGGAATTCTGGAAAACATGCATATTCGGACGTTTTTGGAACATAAAAGTGAAGAAAACGACAAAGTCTCAAAAGATGAAGATTTACAACCTGACGGCGTCAGAAGTCATAAGGTGACGCCGTCAGAAAGCCTTGACAAAAGAGTGGAATCCAATTTTCAAATGACGGGCCAGAGGATTTAACACCTGACGCCGTCAGGTGTTAGGAAAAGTAGGCCGTCAGGAGTTAAGTTAAAGAGTGACGGCCCAGAAGGGTTTATAAGGTGACGGCGTCAGAAGTGGATCTAGGCCATCCGAGAAACTTAATGGCGGCGAGCTGACGGCGTCAGCCCTTATAACCTGACGCCGTCAGAGTGTAAAATCTATATATAGTTTTCTAATTTTCATTCATTAGTGTGGAACTTTGTGGAGAACTTTTAGGGCAAACCCTAAAGACGAATTTTCTGTACTTTCTAGGGTTTCCAACCCTTGGAACCCTCATGCTTAATTAAAGATAAGTCTTCACTTTAATTCAATCAATATGTCTATGTGTTGGTTGATTATCTCTTTTGCTTGTCTTTTAATTAACATGTGTAGCTAAATTCTCTAGTGTTTGCTTAGATCTAATGAAACCTAACTATTAATTATTGGTTGATTGGTGTGTGTTGTTGTTTGTTGGGATGATTGTTCCATCAATGTTAGGCTCAAGAAAACTGGCCAACCTCCTTTATGGTAACGTGCTTGAACGTCTTGGGAAACATGTAGCCAAGGCATACTAGGCTATTAAGGTAGTATTTAACGCATGAGCCACTGTTTACAACCCCTATGGTTGTGCCGTGCATGGCATAGGGCGAGATAAGAGCTCATAGAATTGGAGAGATATGTATGCCACTCCATGAGTTATTAGGAATACACCCTTCATCCACACAAGTAACACACATATCAATTAACCGGTAAAAGATAGTTAGGGAGTAATGAAATCTAAGTAAACACAATTTTCTCCATATTGTTTTCACAACCACAATAGTTTAGATATTTATTTTATTTTAATTTGCATAAGTAGTAAACTTGGGTTAGTTGACTAGCAACTAATTCCGCCCTTCCTCTAAAAACCGAGATTTTAATTGCTTTCAAAAAAATATAAAAATACAAAAAGAATCTTCCTTCCACCCTTAGACCTATTAGAGTAGCTTTTCTATCCTAACGAACACTATTCCCTGTGAGAGAACGATCAATCCCCCGTACTTACCACTATCCTATACTACATCGGTCAGGTACACTGCCTGGTGGGGTTGTAAGCCTCTTGAGATCCCTCGAGAGGTAAAACCTGTTGTAAGGTCACAAAACCACGCATCAAGTTTTTGGCGCCGCTGCCGGGGAATAGTTATTGTTTAGGTAGAATTTTTATTTCTTTAGGTCTACTCACTAGATTCCTTTCTAGTGAGATTTTTATTTTCTTTTTCTAGGATTTTCTTTAGTCTATCTTTTTCTTCGTGTTTTTGTTCGTAATCTTTACCATCCGCCATCATGGAAGGTGGTAACATCCTTGATCCCAACAACCCAATTCAACCAAACCACCCACCACAACCAAACCAACCTCCTAGACCCCGCACCTTAGGAGAGTATTCCCGACCTAGCCACCTTGGCTATCGAAACACCATTGAGCTCACTCAAGGAGCCAATGTCACTCCCTTGCGATCCGACACCATCCGGTTGGTGCAAAGCGGATGCGCATTCCATGGACTTCGTTCCGAAGATCCAAACCAACATCTCAAGGATTTCCTCAAAATCGTAGATTCCATAGACCTTGATGTTGCAACTCGAGAGACGACCCGATTGCGTCTCTTCCAATTCTCTCTACGGGACCAAGCTAGTCAATGGCTTGAGCGACTTCCCGCAGGATCCATCACCTCTTGGGACGATCTCACAACTCGTTTCCTTGCTCAATTTTTCCCACCGGGGAGAACTACCAAGCTAAGGAATGATATCTTGGCGTTCCAACAACGCCAAGGCGAAACCCTCTACGAGGCATGGACTCGATTCAAGGACTTACTCCAAAAAGTCCCTCATCATGGCATAGACCTTTGGCTCCAAGTCCAAATCTTCTATGACCACATCAATCTCCACACGAGGCAAA
This sequence comes from Artemisia annua, assembly GCA_014162995.1. NCBI lineage: Eukaryota > Viridiplantae > Streptophyta > Magnoliopsida > Asterales > Asteraceae > Artemisia > Artemisia annua. The sequence goes on along the minus strand of LBNU01037987.1, from coordinate 3,232 downwards.
CCATTGACCAAGCGGCCGGTGGCAAGCTACGTGATCTAAGTGCGGAACAATCATGGGATCTCCTAGAAGATCTTGCTCTATATGACAACGAAAGTTGGAATGATCCCCGTGATTTGAATAAAACGGTCAAGGCAATATCTTTGCCTTCGAATAATTCAAGCACTTCCGACCGTAGGATCATAGAACTTGAAGACCAAGTCAAGTTTCTCATGAAATCCTACGAAGCTCCTAAACCTTCAAGCCAAGTGAACAAAATCACTTCTTCGTGCGAATTATGTAGTGGTCCCCACGACACTCGTGATTGCATGGAACTCCCCGAACAAGCTTTTGCGGACTACGCATCCACGCGTACCGACGGAGCGGGAGATAAGTGGTACACTTTCAAACCCGAGCCAAACCCTTATGGAGATTCATACAACCCCTCATGGAAAAATCACCCCAACCTTAGGTGGAAGTCAAACCAAAACGCACCCCAAAACAATTCTTCCAACCCACCTAACCGGTTTCAACCCAACGGTAATTCCTCAAACCGTACCTTCAACAACAATCCTTCCAACAACTATGGTAGTACCAACAACTTTGAAGGATTGATGTCCAATTTTATGGCATCTCAAGAAGCTCGCATAGCTAAATTCACATCCGAATTCAATCAACAACAAGTAGAGATGACCAATAAAATTGACAACTTGTTGAAAGCCCTCAACAACCAAGTGCTATCACCCCCACAAAAGGACGCTAGAAACACCAATAGCGAACCACAAATCAAGGACCCCTCTTCATCCAAACATGTCCACTTCGTAAACGTTGTGACCATTAGACCAATTGATAGGAGTGAGAATGATAGTGAATCAAAGGATGAGAGTAAGGAATTAGAGGATGATAGGAAGGCTAAGGTTAGCGAAATAGAAGAAGTAGAGGAGGAGGATTACTTCAATAGGTTACCCACTAAGGAAGAGCGAGCATATCATAAGAATCTATTCGATGACTCCGAGACCCCATACATCCTAGGTAACCCAATTTTCAAGGTGGGCGATCCATCTAATCTCAACATACCATGCAACATCGGGCATTTGCATATTTGGAAAGCGTACATTGACCCTAGATCACCCATTAACATCATGACTAGAGCTCAATACAATTTGATAATGAAAAGTCAACTAGGGTATAGAGTGTTTCCCGATAAGGGATGGATTAGTAACTTCACGGGAAGAGTTAAAGGATTACCGGTTTATGTAGGAAACTTTACCTATGTCACCGACTTTGTGATTGTAGAAGATATCCGCCCAATAATCGATGCAAGTGTGACCCAAGTAGTCTTAGGCAAACCATTTATCGAGGTCTCTAGAATGACTCATGAACCTTCCTTAGGGATAGTCACATTTAAGGATGAGACCGATGAGGTGAACTACCAAATGCCGTATAAGATAGAGCAATACCAACACTTGTCAAACGTTGAGAAGGAGCTCAAACAAGCGGTTTACTATAGGAATGATGAGGATAGACGTAGGGGAGTAGACTATGTCATGAAAAGGATTTTCGGTTTCTATAAGGATTGTTTGAACTTAGGGCCCGAATACAAAACCGGAAAAGAGGATGACTTAGGAACCGAGACCAACGACGAAGTCACGTAACGTACGGTGACTTTGAGTCTAGCTACAAGACTCGTTAATAAAGAAAAGCGCTTCTTGGGAGGCAACCCATGTTTTGTGTGTTTTTGTGTGTTTATTTGATTTTATTTGTTTCCGTATGTAAGTTATATTTCTTGTTATTGATTCATGCTTCAAACTAAATTGTGAAAATGCTTTATTTTGTTTTTAACTTCGTCTTAACTACATATAAAGGTATTTTGCAAAAGCTAAGTGTAAGGGAAATCTAAATCGGTTTATATAGAACGAATGAACATGAATCATAACAATGAAATTAGCATACATATTAGTACTTGTTTGAGTCAAATGCTTGTATCGAGTCATAATGAATTTTTGCAGGAATTCCAGGAAGTAAGATCTAGTTTTTCCAGAATTTTTCCCGGAAGCTTAACATGAGAATTCTGTCAGAACTTTCTGACGGCGTCAGGGTTAACACCTGACGGCGTCAGGTTATAATTTTCTGCAATTTTTGAAAGTTTTGTATTTTTCCGGAAACCTAAAAAGTTTTGTCAATTCTTTAACTTATAATCTCCAGGAATTCTGCAAAATATTCATTCCACAAGCATTATATCTTATTATGTAGATTTTACCGCCGATTTTACGCGAGGTTGGCCTTTATCTTTTTCAGGTTAACAGGTTATTTTGGACAAGAAGACGTTTATTATTTTGGAAGGGAAGCTTTGAACGTTCGTCTATCTTGGAAGAAGATCTAACCATGTTACATCACTATCCACAACAAACGATTCAGGGGAGTATTTGATTTCATTCTTTCATCTTATTTACTTTTACGTCTTTTATTTGAACATTGGGGACAATGTTCGGTTTAAGTGTAAGGGGGGTAAATGAAAGCACCGTTGAGAATATACCTATGCTTGATGTTTTGCTTTGTTTGATAGTGAATTTGTAATAAAGCCAAGAGAAATATTTGTTAGGGCAATTTTAGCGCCAATTTAAATTTTTTTACAACATTTAGAAGTGAAACCTTAATCTTAATGAGCGTCTCATGGATAGGAAATTGTATGACTAGCACAAAACCGTACCACTAAAAAATTTTCCACCCCAAATATGTGAGGTTCGCCCCTAGAATTGGTAGGAAAAGCATCCATCTTTGGTGCTATGATGTGAGTACCGGTAGCATTTAGATTCTAGTACTTGCGTTAGGACCATCTCAAATCCACAAGTGAGACTACATTCGTGTAGTTAAGATCTACTACATGATAAGAGGCATTAGGATTAACCCATTGTTTTACACCCGTGTTTTTGTTATAATTACATTGACTTCATTGGTCAAGTAATTCTCCCACACCCTTTGCGTTGTATCCATTTTTGGTACACGATACCCCTAGTACACCCTTCCAAGCCTATCCTTTCATTTCGACCTTTGAGCATCTTACTCAAAGTGAGAATTTGTTACACCCCACTAAATGTACACCCAAATCGCCTTAGCCTACCTTGTATGCACCCACCTTTGGTGCATTATTGTGAGAACATTTGTTAAACCCTTAGTTAATTATCCGGTCAATTACACGGTTGCTAAGTTAAGTCATATCCTTGTACATATTGTTTTGGGACGATTGGGACTCATG
>LBNU01037986.1:0-15660 GCA_014162995.1 Artemisia annua | reverse complement strand
TTTTTTTTTAATGATATATTTTTATTTATTAAAAAACAAAAAATTTAATCTTTGTTTTGTTTGATTTATGATTTTTAATTATATTTATTTATTATTAAAGATAAATCATTTAAAAAGTTTAATCATATTGTTAGTTGCATATCATATATATTTTATTGTATTTATCTTCTACTTGTGTAGTATATCAACAAAACAAATTTATAAATTTTTAAAAATTAAAAAATAAAAATTAAAGTATTACTTAATAAGATTTATTTTTTTTTTTAAATACGAAAGTTCCCACTTGGATTTTATTTTATTATATAAAAGATAACAAAGTAATCCCTACATGCCATTTAACGTTAAGTATTTGTTCTTGTCCTATAACAATGCGGTTCTAAAAAAAGAAATATGATTGACGCATTATGTTAATCTTTGTCAATCATAGTGTAAAGGGGAAGTGATTGGCACACTCTAATTTTTTATTGGGACACTCATGGTACAACCAGTTAAAGCAGAATGTATAAAATGTACAACTGTATAATGCATATGTTAGAGTATCCCAATCAAAAAATTGAGTGTGCAAATCATTTCCCTGGTGTAAATATCCAAATATTGCATTATTTGATTATCAACAGGGGTCCAAAGTACGAAAAGAAGACTAATTGCTTTATTTTGTTGACTGATATCTCTAAAGTTACGCTTTACTTTTCGCTAACATATTATACAAGAGAAATGATACATGAACCTAATTTTGGATCTAATCGTGAACCTAAAAATACGTGGCATCATCCTGACGGGCTGTAAAATAAGTGGGTCCCTCTCTGCAGCCATCAGGATGATGCCATGTGTTTTTAGGTCCACGATTAGATCTACAATTATGTTCATGTATCATTTCTCTATATATAATCATATGTTTGATAACAAAAAGTCAAAATTTTATGTATTTACGTATATCCTTATGCAACCATACCAGTGGCGCATTACTATATTTGTATCATTTTCTCATCGTAAATGCACAATTGACCCGTTAAAAGAGCTATGAGGAAATAAATCAAAATTCAATCTTAACTTTGACTAAATATCATTGTAACAAGTGCTTATTTCATGAAGCTATATTTTGTGAGAAGAGTCAGTTAACACTTAAAAAATGTGAATAAAATTAGTGATATTCTGGGGTCAATTTAAACTTTTAACGATGATTCTTTTCCAATTAAGCCATTTGCAACTTCCAAGCATGGAGGATGTACGTACATTTGACGTATTAAATATAGTACAAGTTTATTAGGTTTCGTATGTTTTTAGTCAAAATAAAAAGAGGAGAATTAAAGTCAAAATAGAAAAGTCAATGCGTGATAACCGGCCTTGATTGAAGGCTTGTGGAATATGAGATGGATACAACCACAAAATAATTACTCAGCTTTCGAGAAAGGCATATTTAAAAGACGAACAAAATTTAAACGACATGGAGAACAAATAAAGCTACAGAAAAATATAATAAAAATATATGTCAATAAATAGTTAAAAATATCCTTTGGACTTTGGAGTTAAGCAAGAATTTGTTTTGTGTATTCGTTTGGTCAATAGCTCTATACTTTCCAGTTTCCACTATACTGTACGTAGGCCAGGAGGCATTTTTGTTTTTATTCTCCGGGTTTTGTTAGAGCATCAGGTACGGTAGAGTCGTGGATGTGGTGTCGTGGGCAAAAAGTGATTCCACGTCAGCAAAAATCTTCACGGCATCAGAAATCTCACGGCACCACATTCTGGCCGTATCCGTTTACACCAGAAATTCTAGTGCCGTCGGCCAAATTTTTATTTTTATTTTTATTTTATTTTTATTTTTTATATATAAAATAAAATATACACAATATAAACTAAAATAAACTTCATTAATTAAAAAAAAAAAAAAAAAAAAAAAAAAAAAAAAAAAAAAAAATAAAAAAAAAAAAAAAAAAAAAAAAAAAAAAAAAAAAAAAAAAAAAAAAAAAAAAAAAAAAAAAAAAAAACTACATTTTTAAAAAATGCATAAAATTAAAAACCTAATACATAAACATAGAAATAAAGCCTAATCCTCGTCGGTAGGATACTTTGCCCGAATTCGAGCTTGTTGTGCTTTCACGAACCTTGCGTTGATCGGATCCATCTTGCTAGTATCCATTTCTAGTACCCGCATCTCCTCGGCAATCTTTTGAGATTCATATAAAGTAACTCTTGCTAGTGACTCTCGCTCGAGAACATCCATCTTTGCCTTGCGGTCTAACTCGTATTATTGTTGCAACATTTCTTGAAACAATGCCGGGTTTGAACCGGAACTAGCAGTCGAGTTTGACGAACGTTGACTCATAGAAACCCGGTACATGCCGTCTGGCTATGGCAACTCATCGGGTCCAAAATGCTCGGGCTCCACTTGCGTAGGCCGAAGACGATTACGTCTTGCCAGTCGAGTCGGGATTTTTCCACTTGTGCTTGTCTTTCAAAAAGCCCCAAGCGGTCGAGTGTCTAAATTCATAACCCGTTGATTTTTAAACAAAATGTGACAACGATTCATAAAATCTTTATCACATTCCCCACTCATAACCGCAGTTTCATCAACAACCGAATTAAACTTCTTGATATCTTTATTCATTGGAGTCCACTTTCCCGTCAACATTTTTTTTGGTACGAATAGTATAGTTAAGCCTCTTTGCTTCCTTGTTGTATGAGTCGAGCACTTTGTACCAAAACGTATCCCTTTGTTGACCCGCACCCGTTTTTGGATCCTCGAAAATTTGAATGAAACACTCCGCCAAAAGATACTCCTCGTCTTGGGTCCAAAAAGTTCGAGGTTGTCGGGACGGGACCACATCTTCATCGACCTCTTTGTCTTTGTCTTTGTTGTTTTTCTTCGTCTTCACCTTTGACTTTGGCTTCTTCGCCATCGTCTTGTTCCTTGATTTTTTTGAGGTCGGTGTCGGAACAATTTCTTCATCGGATTCCGTTTTATCTTCATCTTCGTCTTCGTCAACTTGATAAAACGAACCATGGTCCGAATTTGGTTGGGAAGGGATGGCTTGGTTTGTTTGTTGAGTTTGTGTAAATTGATTATATTGTTGTTGTTGTAATTTCTATTGACTAAATAATGCTAGCTCGTCGGGATTCATAAATGGGGTTTGGAAGTTGGGATAGTAACCGAGATTCGAAGACGATCCCGGATTGTTACCGGGATTCGAAGACGATCCCGGCATTTGGTTCTTCGGATCGTTTAGCATGTTGTTGATCCATGGTGAGTTTGGAAGTGTGTGAGAAGTATGAAATAATAAAGGGTATATATAAGGTTTTTATGGGGTTTAATTGGTGAGTTTTTTTTTTTTTTTTTTTTTTTTTTTTTTTTTTTTTTTGGAAAATGTCACAAAAAGGCATTAGCATTGTTCACAACGGTTCAATTTCAAAAATGATGCCACGTTACTTATTTCCCAAAAAAAAAAAAAAAAAAAAAAAAAAAAAAAAAAAAAGCTCGCGGCGTGGAGCCATGGTGACGGCGCGAACGGTGATGGCGCAGGTCACGGTGTGGTGCGCCATGGGTTATTTTGGGCTGGTGGTTATGGCGCCACCCACGGCACCACCACACCTCTTACTCTTAACTACAATCGTATGGGTTGTGTTAAACCGCATAATTTATGTAAAATAACATTTAATGAACTCATTATTTCTATACTTATACCTATTTAATGATTATAATTATAGAAAGTATTGTTAAATATAGAATATTTTATATTAATTAAGTGTTAATTATTACAATTAAGAAAAACTTAAGCACAATCATAACGTCGTGGTTAACAAAACCCTTATTCTTTTAATAAATAATTTTTTATATTTTCTCACATTATTTAAAGAATGTCTCCAATCAAATATAAGTTTACAAAATATTAATTTTTTTCCCCCTTCTATTTAGAATGGCACAACACTTGAAATCCGACCCCCCCGAGTTAAACCATCCAAACGGGCAGGCCTCGAGACCCGAACCATTAGGAGAGACCCGAGAAAGGAAACCCTTAGAGCTCACGGCTTCACACTAAGAGGAAAATCCGGATTTTCTTTGTCACTTGCGTGACTCGAACTCGGGTAAAACCCATGCCAAAACTTCAAAAAGAACTCAGTTGGCCAACTGAGCTAAGTCAGTTGGTTTAGAACGTATTAATTAATGAACTCACTTACTACTATTACAAAAACCTTAATAGCACCAGGTGTAGTGCCGAGGGCATAGATGCTAAATTCCACTTTTAACCCTTTTATGATGAAATTTGATAATGCAATAATGAAGACATTGCTTCCCCTTCTCACACCAAAAAAGGGTAAAAAGAGATTGTGCGGTTATATTGTCACATCAATGTGTAACATTGCTTTAAGTTGTTCTACAATACACTCACCATGTGCACTTGGGCAATGCTTCATATTAAAGCGTTCCCCACAAGCATGCAGCAAGGGTAAACAAGGTAACTTGCAATGATAACAAGGTAAATGTTCAAACAAAAGCAACTCTTTTAAATTATTGGTTTCACTTTTCACTAATCATAGTTGATGTTTTATGGTATTAAATTTAAAATCGTATCTAGTGGTAAACCAGTAACACAAAGAAAGAAAAAAAAAAAAAAAAAAAAATCCTTTCAAACACGTCTACGTGGTTTGTCAATTATCAAATTAAACTTCCATATTAAAAAAAAGAGTTCCGGTAATCATCATATATTCTATAGTAAAAGTCAAACGCATCACATTAGGAGCATTCGGTAACATCATAACTCACTGCCATGTCAGCGCCATATCAGCTTTAACCTTTTAACCTTAACTCACCAAAAAACCCCATGGTATCATAACTCACCTATAACTTACCTTAACTCACCTTCACCTCAATTATTTTCAATTTCAACCCCAAACTTTAACAAATACTTCATTTATTTAAAACCATAATATTAATCTTAAACATATTAAATACCGGAATTAAATATATATATATATATATATATATATATTAATATATATATTATACTATATATATATATATATATATAATATATAACGGCAAAAAAAAATTACGAAACATATGAAATTTAAAAACATAAAAATTACAAATACTTATTCATCGTCCTCGGAATCTTCTTCTTCATCTTGACGTTGAAGACGTTTTTGCCAAACATGTTCCATAAGGTCTTGTTGGAGTTGAGTATGCATATCTACGTCACGTATTTCTCTATTTATGCGACGTTGGACCTCACATCTGTCGACCCACCTGTCTCGGTTAAAACGTGGTGTCGAATCCACCCACATTTCCCTATACTCACGTAGTGCAAATTTTTGATCTTTTAAAATCATGTTATGCAAAATAATGCAAGTATAGATTATTCTACGTAACTTCATAACTTCCAGTGCACGTGCCGGTTGTTGTATTATACCCCAACGTCCTTGAAGCACACCAAAAGCACGTTCGACATCCTTTAGTGCACTTTCTTGCTTCCTTTTAAAATAACCATGTTTTTCGTCAGTTGTTGCCAAGAAGGATTTGACGAAAGTTGCTCAACGTGGGTAAATTCTGTTAGCTAAATAATATCCCCGTTCATACCTGGTTCCATTTATCATATAAGGTGCTCTTGGGGATTCGTTACGAAGAATGTCGTCGAATAACGAAGAGTTACCTAAAATATTAATATCGTTATTCGCTCCCGTCATCTCAAAAAATGCATGCCAAATCCATAAATCTTGCGAAGCAACAGCTTCAAGCATTATGGTTGTGTATTTTTAATAACCGCTACCATATTGCCCTTGCCACGCAATCGGACAATTTTTCCACTCTCAATGCATGCAATCAATGCTACCAAGCATTCCCGAAAAACCATGTTCACACTCATGTTTTTCGTAAATTTTTTGAACGTCGGACCATGTTGGTTTTCTTAAAAACTCCGGCATAAACAAATCCATAACGCACTTGTTAAAATTATCAAGACAATCACATGAATTACGCTCACCCATTTGCAAATACTCATCAAACGCATCGGGTGTGGTGCCGTACGCCAATTGGCGTATTGCAGATGTACACCTCATAAGTGTACTAATGGGCTGTCGACCCGTAGCATCGATTCCTTTGTTAAAGAATTTAAAATCATCTGGAAGAGGATCGGAATAATAAGATTCAATACCTTCGACTATTTGTAGAAATAGTTTCCGGCTCATACGAAACCTTCTTCGAAAATTCCGGTTCGTATACTTACACCCTTGATAAAAATAGTCGCTACGCAAACTTTTTCGGCAATCTCAAATTTACGGCGGATGCGTGTACGCGGGATGTGTGGTGGAGTTGCTGCTACTGCTGCTTCTGCTTGTTCCAATTGTTGATGATATTCGTACGCGGCTATCATAAACTCCATGTCAATTTCATCATCTACATCGGAGAAACTCCTTTCTCCTTGGTTATTTTGATTCGGAGTTGTGGAAGAACCCACGTACGGGTTATTCCACCCACCGAAGAAATTCGTGAACGAGTCAGTGTTGTTGTTATTGCCGCCCGACATTCTTTTTTTTTTTTTTTGCTAATAGAAGTGTATTGTAGAGTATATAGAGTAGTGGAAGTGTGAAAAAAAGTTGTGTGAGTAAATGGGTATTTACAGTTGTGATAAAATGGGTTTGAATAATTATTTATTTATTTATTTATTTATTTTTATTTTTTTTAAACATATAGCCGTTTGTAACGTTAGGGGGACAAAGTGCAATTTTTTTTTAACCCAACGATCACATAAACGTTATAAGGGGGCAAAGTGCATTTTTTTTATTAAACAACGCTTTAACGCAACGTTATTTCGTTGCCGTGGTGCATTAACGTGCAAATGCCCTCCACCCCCGGTAAGGCTTAACGTGGAAATGTCATGCCATAACGCAGCCTTGAAAGGCATGTTACCATATGTTCTAAGGCCCCGTTTGGTTCGTTGTAATCGGACGTAATTGGATGTAATTGTAATTTGATTACATTACATAGGGTGTTTGATTTGCATAATTGACGTAATTATAATTCAAATTACATTACGTAGGCTGTTTGGTTTGCAATGTAATTGTAATTCAATATTTTCAATTACATCAAGGGAGGGAATTCAGATTACATAGCAAGTTGGATAGAAAATTTTGAATTACGCTGTAATTCAGTATTTTATAATTCAAAGCATCAGTATTTATAAATTATTATTATTATTATTATTATTATTATTATTATTATTATTATTATTATTATTATTATTATTATTAAATAATAATAATAATAATAAGAATAATAATAATTTTAATAATGATAATAATAATAATAATAATAATAATAATAATAATAATAATAATAATAATAATAATTATTATTATTATTATTATTATTATTATTATTATTATTTAATAAATATTATTATTATTATTATTATTATTATTATTATTATTATTATTATTATTATTATTATTATTATTAAATAAATAATATTATTATTATTTTATTATTTTATATCTTATTAATAATAATATTATTTTATTATTATTATTCATATTGTTATTATATTATTAGATTATATGATTATTTTATTATTATATTATTATTATTTAATAGATATTATTATTATTATTATTATTATTATTATTATTATTATTATTTTATTAATAATATTATTTTATTATTATTATTAATATTATATTATATTAATATATTATTATAATATTGTTATTTTATTATTATTATTATTATTATTATTATTATTATTATTATTATTATTATCATTATTTTCTGAATTACATTACGTTGCAAGTCAACCAAACATAATGACAGATTTCTATCAATTACAATTACAACACATTACAATTCTTTCAAAAGATTACAATTCCTTCAAAAAACATTCTGCGAACCAAACGCAAAAGAGCATGGGGAGTGGTAACTTGAGTTATCACATAACTCAGCGCCACGTCAGCGCCACATTATCTCAACACCAAATAACATTACACCAAAAAAACACTAGGAAATCATAACACCCAATAACACCATCTTTTGGGACCCACCTTTTTTTAAAATTATAATTTACAAATTCTATCCTCAACAATTTCATTTATTCAACATCCAAACATTTCATTAATAAAACTAAACATTACAATACGAAATAAAAAACATTACAATTAAAAAAAACGACATAAAAGAAATTACGAAAGAAACTACGAAATGAAACATACGAAATTAAATACGATAAGTAGATAAATTAAACTAGTCGGTTGGCGGATCTGGCAACTTATATTTTTCTTTGATTCTCTGTTTTTCCATTTCAATCCAATACGCCGCATCCGGATCTATGTCACTCATTTTCATACTTAGAAATTTAGATTCTTTCAAACGCGTATAGTAGCCGTCTCGTCTTTCACTCTAGCCACGTCGTACGCCATTTGGGCCGCTTCCCGTCTAAGTCGAAGCTCGGTTGACATAGCTTCCAAGTTGCTTGACGCACTTCCCCCGATGCTAGTCGATGTATCGGACTTTTGTTTTTTGGAATTTCTTGGTTTCCCGGCAGGACGTGGCCGTACATCATCACCGAATAGCTCTTGGTTGCTTTGACCGGGGACGTTTCCGGTTAAGTCAATCGGTGCCAGCACGTACCATTTTGGACACTTCTTCAAAATTAACCACGCTTCCTCTTGAGCAAACACAACACCTTTTTGCTCGTCACGATACGTTTGTCTAGCATGCCTCATATCATCCACTTCACTTTCACCACTTTTTCTCAAACGTATAGCACGTTTGTAAATCGCTAGAAACTTTTGGCAATTTGCATTCAACGTATGCCACTTGCTTGTTAGCATATCTTTGTTACGAACTTGAAAATTTTTCCGGTTGAACTCGTTCATAACCCGATACCAAAAAGTGATGCCCTTTTGAGAAGCTCTAACATTCTTATCCTCGGAAACGGCCACCCAACACACGGCAAGTAAAGCTTCCTCTTCTGGTGTCCAACGTAACGTAGTCTCGCTCACGTCGAGATTTTTTTTATCATACACCTCGTCGTCTCGTTGTTTGCCTTTTTTTGCCATACGTTTACCTCCACGTTTGGATTTTCGTGGAGACGTTGCTTCGGGTTCCACATACGCTGCTTCTGAGGATTGGGTTTATGGTGTTGGCGGTGTTTGTTGCTCGTTTTGATTTTGTTGCCACATAAACATCAATTGTTGTTGTTGTTGTTCGAGTGTCAAATTATTAAATGGGTTATTGTTGTTCGGGTTAGGATTTGAAGAAGACCCGGCGTTCGGGTTACCGTAAGCATTTACAAAACCCATTAAGTATAAAAAACCTGGATCGTCACGTCCCGACATGGTTTTGTTTTTGTGCGAATATGAGTATATGAGTTGTTTTTTTTTTGTTTGTGAGAATATGTTGTGTATGAGTTCTAGTTGTTGTTGATTTATAAAGGTTTAATTTTTTTTAATTTGAAAAAAAGTAGCCGTTTGCATAAAAAAGGGAACATCATTTTTTTTAAAATTTGCAAACTAGTCGTTAACTTGAGGGGTATGTTTTGCAAAATAGTCTTGTGTTACAACGCAAGTTGTTTCAACAATGTGGAGAGCAACGCACAACCAACGCAAAGGACATGGAAGTGGTCTTAATGCTGGCGTTGTTTTCGTGCCAGATATACAATAACGCCCCATTTACGTTATTACTCCCCATGCTCTAAGATCAAAGAGTTTGTGTGTTAATCATATCTCGTGTTTTCAAGACATGTTTAAGACATATTAAATAAATTTGTGATGTATATATTATAAGAAATTTAGTTGCCATTCAAAAAAGTTACATAACTCGAATAAATATGTACTCCCTCCCAAGATTTTCAAGATTTGAATCCTACTCAGGATCGTTTTCGATTTTGCAAGATTGAAATCGTAAAATAGGATCGGGATCCTAAGATCCTACTATAATGTCATTTTCTTAATTGTCTTTGTAATATTATTCAAATCTTTAAATTATTATATATTATAAACAAAAAAGTATATGAATTTTTTATTAAATTTTGTCCTAAATTATGAATAAAAAATGTTTAAAAAGATTATATGTTGTTTTTTAAATTTTATAAATCATAATTCATAACTTTGTAGTTTTTTAGCTTGCGGCTCGAGAAAAATAAGATCGGACCGGATTGGATTTTAAGATCCTATGGTCTTGACCGGGATCTTATAAGATGCTAAACTTGCTAAGATCCTACGTAAGATTCAGATCGTTTTTGCTTTGTAGTATCGTAAATTACTATGGTCAGGATCCGGATCTTAACAACTATGCTCCCTCCAACCCAAAAATAATTTTGTCTCCTGACAAAAAACACACAGTTTAAGTAAAATAATTTTTTGGCATAAATATTACGATATTTAATCTAAACATCCTCTTCATGTTTTGATGATGACAAAGATGTAAGTTACAATACATAACGTAAAGTGCTTAAGTTACTTGTGATCACAAATCATCTATGCATTCATACGTCAACATCTTTCGACATCTCAACGTCTCGAGTATGCTTCAACAATCACTTAAGGTATGAATAAACAAATGTCTAATACATTTTATGATCAAAGGGATTTTATTTTGACACCACAAATTTTATAAAATGTTATAAACATTTTATATATTTTAGAAAAACACTTTTGGTATTTAAAGGAAAATGTTTAATTCAAAATAAATATATGAATTCAAATTTTTAACCAAAAACAATTAAAATTTCACTAGATAAACTTTCCCCAGAAAAAGACAATTTTTTTTGACTGTTTCGACAGGGCGGCCCCCTTAATTGTATGGGCGGCCCCCTTAATTTTAAGGGGGCCGACACCTATTTAAGGGGGACGGCACGCTCCTGTTGTCAGAAATGATTCCCTATAAATACTGGTTCATTTCTGCAATTTTTCCCAACCTTTTGCACTAAAATTTTCAGTCCTAATCCTTTCTAAATATCCTTCTAAATCCTTTGATCATAAGATTATAAGCTTTTGTTTCAAGTGATTCAATCCTTCACCACTCAAAGTGCAAGAGAAGAATACTTCTTATCATCAAGTCAAAGAAGTATTAGAGTCTAGTTAGTATTGATGTGAAGTTGTAGAAATAAGTTATGTAAGTACATGTAATAAGTAGATCAAGATGATATTACTTAGTAGTGAGTTAATAGGTGAGTAAGAAGAGGTGAGAAGAACTTGTAATGTGAAGAAGTCATGTAGATGTGAAGAAGTAGTAGTGTGAAGAAGTCGTATAGTCGTGAAGAGGTAGTGGCGTGAAGTAGTCGAGTAGTTGTGAAGAAGTAGTGGTGTGAAGAAGTCGTGTGTAGAAGTTGTGTAGTGATCGAAGTCGTGTCGTGAGTTTGGTCGTAGCTAGCATTAGGACTCGACATTTTGCTTGGTGTCGTTAAATGGTTTAAGCAAAGGTGTGTACGGTTTTCTCCGCCAAAAGGGAGCTTGTTGAGTAGTGTTGTGAACTCTCGAGTAGGTGACTCGGGGAGTGGAGTAGGGCAAGGAAGGTGTCCTTGTAGCCGAACCACTATAAATCATCGTGTCCGGTTTGCATCTTCTTTCTCTTATCTCTTTACATTTATTCTTGCATTTATCGCTTTATATCTACGCTTGAAAATATGTGTTGGTTGTTGCTTATATTGTCATGATGATTGATTGTGTTATAGTTACAAGTTAATATTGTGATGGTGTGTATAATTATATGATATGATCTAATAGATTATTATTCATACTTCTCATATTGAGTTTAACTTAATAGATGATTTGATACAAAACATTTTAAGAATTTAAAAAGGAAAACTTTTATCAAAGATTTTGAAACAAACATTTTATAAAACGAAAAAGAGGGAAAACTATTCAACCCCCCTTCTAGTTTTTCACATAATTATTACTGATTTTTTTCTCTTATTTTTTGCAAAATAACAATTTTACCATTAACTAATTAGTTAATATCTCTTTTAAAGTTTATACTAATAATTTTAACTAAAGATAATATGGTAAACTCGATCAAATTCTGTATCTACTTTTAGTAACTACAATTAAACTGAGACATTCGAAAAAAGAAAACGTAGAAATTAACTTGAAACAAATATGATAAGGGTCATACTATTAGAATGGGGTCTATCCCCTTGACTACAAACCCTCCCTAGTGGGAGGGGTACTTTTTCTCCTTTTTGCAGATTTTGTCCCTTTTATTTTTATTTTTATTTTTTATATTTTTTTTTTTGTCTGTTAGCTGTTTTTTTTGTGTCCAAGGATTGCACAAAGTTTTTTTTTGTCCCAAAGTATTTTTTTGTCCAAGTGCATAAGCACACAAGCACTCCCAAGTTATTTTTTGTCCAAGTGCCTTAGCACACTAGCAGATTGCACACAGGCTCAGATTAGAGTAATCATCATCGCCAATGTCCAAGTTTTTTTCCAAGTGCATAAGCACACAAGCAGTATTGCACTCAAGCATTCCCCAAGTTTTTTTTTGTCCAAGTGCATTAGCACACAAGCAGATTGCACACAGGCTCAGATTAGAGTAATCATCATCGCCAAGTTTTTTTTCTGTCCAAGTGCATAAGCACACAAGCAGATTGCATTAGCACACAAGCAGATTGCATTAGCACACAAGCAGTCCAAGTATATTTTTTGTCCAAGTGCATAAGCACACAAGCAGATTGCACAAAGGCTAAAGATTAACACGTAATCATCATCGCCGATTTAGAAAACCATTTGCACAATTGATAGAAAAGTGTTAGGCTCGGACATGAAGGTTGCAAAGTGATAAAAATATCATTTTGCCATCCTTTCGGTTATAAAACCAATNAAAAAAAATAGGCGTTTTCTAATTTTAAAGCAGATCTATACAATTAAACCCAGAAAACACATAAAAATCACACAAACATCAAATAATCACCATCAGATAATCAAAAGACCCAAACCTTAAAAAAAAATAGGCGTTTTCTAATTTTAAAGCAAATCTATACAATTAAACCCAGAAAACACATAAAAATCACACAAACGTCAAATAATCACCATCAGATAATCAAAAGACCCAAACCCTAAAAACAAAATTAAGCAAAAGACACAAATAGGAAATAAACATCATATAATCACATAAACTAGTTAATAAACATCATATAATCACGGTAGAAAGATCCTTACCATGGATCTAAATTAGAGAGAGCAGATGAGATAGAGAGAGAAAGTGAGAGACGTGTGTGTATGTGTGTGTGATAAAAAGTGAGAGATAAACGCGTATAAAACGCGTTTTTATTTTTATTTTTTTCTTTTAAAAAGTAAATGGGTTGGGTTATTTGGACGTAAAAAAAAAGTTACTTTGTATATTTTGTAAAAAAGGTATCATTTTGTAAAAAAAAAAAGGTAACATAATGTAAGTTGTAAAAGAAAAGAAAAAAAAAAGAAAAAAAAGTTGTAAAATGTAAATATAAAGTATTTGTTGAAAAAAAAAGTATTTTGTATTTTCAGGCTTTCGGTTTTCACGAGGAAGTATCAGAGGATTGCCCATTTATCAGACAAGAGGTAAATATAGCCTCGGAGCTTTCCGTTATAAAAGTATTAAAAAAGTATTAGTTAAAAAAAAGTGTGTTATAAAATTTGTTATGTATTTTCAGGCTTTCGGTTCTCACGAGGAAGTAACTGAGTGGGTGCAAAATATAGCATCGGGGCTCGGTTTTGTCATTGTTAAAAGGAGAACCAAATCAAAAAATGGTCAGATGTACGAAATTAATTATAGGTGTACAAAGGGCGGGATTTATGAATATCACGATAGTGGAAAACGGAAAACCAAAACAAAAAAAAGCAATTGTCCATTCAGATTAGTTGCAAAATATAGACCAACACGATATAATTGGATTTTGAGGGTGAAGTGTGATAACCATAATCATGAGTTGCTGGAGTCGTTGCATGGTGTGCCATATGCAATGCGATTAAAAGATGATGAGTTGAGTTTGGCCAAAGAATTGTCAGAGTATAGCGTACGACCACTTAATATACTTTCGACAATAAAGAGACGTAATACGGATAACGTGTCTAGCGTTAGAACTATATATAACGCACTTGATAAGTTCCGGAGAGCCAGAGTAGGTGATAGGACTCAAATTCAAGTCCTTTACTCGCATCTGACGGATTCAGGGTATGTATATTACCCGAGGGTGAATGAGCATAATGAGCTTGAGGAGCTATTTTTTGTTCACCCCACTTCGTATGCTATATGGCGTGCGTTCCCTGAAATCATGCTCATGGACTCCACGTACAATACCACCGTGTTTAAATTGCTATTGTTGGAAATTGTTGGAGTAACTCCAACGAATAAAACATTTTCAATGGCGTACAGCTTTCTATACGGTGAAAAGGGGCATAATTTTCAGTGGGTATTGCAACGCATGAAAGAGGTGATAGACGAAAGATACTACCCACGTGTTATTGTCACCGACAGAGATTTAGCGTTGGTTGGGGCATGTAGAGCAGAATTTCCTACCGCTCACAAAGTACTCTGTCGATGGCATATAGAGCAAAATTTGCTCAAGTTTATGAGAAACAGATGCGGTGGGATAGATGAGCATGACTCCATTAAAAGGAGATGGGATCGGTTGGTTAAAGCTTCGACACGCCGCTTGTTCGAGCAACATTATGAGCGCCTACAACAACTCTTGGTCAACCATTCGGGTACTAAATTGTTAATTCTATTTTTTTGTATTCAATTAATAAGCACCCGAATGACCTTTGATTAATTCATTGTTTTTTTTTCAGCTATCGCTGAGTATCTGGATAACTGGCTGCGAGATTACAGACACATGTTTGTCTCGTACATCACCGATGAATATCGCTCCTTTGGCCAGACAACAACGTGTAGAGTTGAGGCTCACCACGCGTTGTTGAAATTATATTTGGGCGGCACACAGTCCAATTTAGACAGGTTGTTGAGTGCAATCGATAAGATTGTATTTACGCAAGAAAATGAGATAAAAGAGACTTTTAATAGAAGCATCAGCGAGAAAATAAATAATTGTAATATACCACTATTTCAAGAATTGTGGTATAAAGTTTCTCACCATGCTTTCAAACTCATGCACAAAGAACTCCACCTGTCTATCACCGTAGAAGATTGTAGCCATAAGTTGCGTACAATTTACGGACTGCCATGCTTTCACGAGATGCAATACTATGTATGTAATTGATGAGACGAAAAATGTTACATTTTTAGGGGTCAGTTTGAGTCCTAATTCGTATATTATTTGATCGGATTTCACCCAAAGTCGTTTCTTTTCTCATTTTAGGTACTTTTGAGGAGAAAATCACAAAAGAAGCATTTTCGGGCGTTTTCAGACTGAAAAAGTGCGGAAAACAACAAAATCTCAAAAGACCCTAAAGTGCACAGAAGGTGACGGCGTCACAAGCTTCAACGTGACGATGTCAGGAACAACTGAAGTGAAGAATTGGAAGTGATGCGCGTGGATTGCAACACGCACTACGTTTTACCTCTCGAGGGATCTCGAGAAGCTTGCAATCCCCACCAGGCAGTGTACCTGACCGATGTAGTATAGTGTAGTGGCAAGTACCGGGGGATTGATCGTTCTCTCGCAGGGAATAGTGTTCGTTAGGCTAAAGGCTACTCTAATCTAGGTCTAAAGGTGGAGGAAGATTCTTTTTGTATTT
>LBNU01037984.1:21181-59463 GCA_014162995.1 Artemisia annua | reverse complement strand
GCAAAGAGATTGCACGTTCTTTCAACCCTTTCTCTATTGATCTTGATGAACTCTCCAACAAACGCCGTATCATTAAGCATGGACACAAGTAATCTTTGAGACAAGGATGATATGGATGAGAATCTTGCGAATTTCTTGGATGCTTCCAAGACGTTCTGGTTACAAGAATAAACAACACCAACTCTTGAACCAGGGAAACAAAGGTCTTTTGACAGGCCGTAAACGACATGAACTCTTTTTCTATCATACTCTTGGGAATCAAGAATTTCAGCTAAGCTAAAAAATTCTTGATTTTTATTACTTGTGGGACCTGATAAAATCTCATTGGCGATGACATGGATGTTTTTTTCCATAGCAAAGTCTAGAATATTGTAAAGGGTATTCCGTGTAAGCAATTTCCCTACTGGGTTTAAAGGGTTTGAAATTATGACCCCTTGAACTTTAAGTCCACGTTTCTTCGCTTGGTTGTATGCTCGATCAAGGGATGTTGTATTTAAGCTGAAACCGTCTGAACTGCGACAAGGGACAGGTATAATGTCCACTCCTGTTCGCCATTTAATATCTCTATCGAGACTGCAAATTTCAAGTTAAATTCATTACACATCATGTTTGCTAAATGATGCATACTGGCGTTCTATCAGTTTTGAGGTCAGACTTGTTATTTTCAAAATTCAGAATTGGAAAGGGATTTGTCACAAAACTAATTTAACTTGTTGTAAATTTTAGCATTTGTCACGCCGTTTAATGGGATAATCAAATAATTCTTGGAACTTACACGACTCCATATCATCATGAAGTTGAAAAGTTGTATGCTTGACCTCAAAAGTCAACCTGTATGGAGTGGTATTAATATAATGTATGCTGATCAGATCAGGACTACATCAGAAGTGGGTCTTACTCAGGTGAATATGGAGAGGGAACAAGAAATGCATTCCCGGGGTCTGCAAGGCAAAAGGCGAGCATCTCTACAGCAGGTGTTACTCCAGCAGTTAAAACAATCTGTGACGGGTCAAATAGAACACGTCCTTCCATCACTTGGGACATAAATCCCGCAACTGCCTGTCATGCTAGTGCAATCAGAAAAGAAAGCCACAATCTTTTTACTTAAACATACATAGCCCTAAACTGAATCAAAGTCAATAAGTTTTGGCGAGGCAATAAATAACTATAAAAATACGGAGTAATTTAACTCGATGTTTGTAGATTACCAACATTGGCACCGACGAGTAACATGTGAAAATTGACCACCTAGCTTCAAGATGGGATGTTTAAAAAAAACTCAGTGGCACGATAACCAAAATCAAATCTCATTATAGTGCTTAGATGCTTCTAATGTATCCTTCTTGTTTTGCACAGTATACCAAGTGTTTAAGCTGACTATTTTATTACTGCAACTTGCAGTGGCAAAAATCAACTTTTTATGTTAGGAAGTAGGATTTACTGGTTCTACTTTCAAATCGGTCAATAATCAGTCTCATATTAGTTGCAACAGATATGATACCTAAATGTAAAGCACAAGTACCTAAGTACTCCTTTAAACTTAATATGAGAGATTTTTATTCCATCCCACAAGACTTGTCTTTTCTTTTTTTGTTTTGTTAACGGCCTATTTGAGTTGATTATTAGCATATTATGATATTAAACAACAAAAGCACATCAAAACACTATCTCCTACAACTCCTTGTATCACAACTGATTACATATATTTTTCACTCTAATTCACAGTTTAACTAACATCCACAATTCACACGTATACACCTCCTAAAAAAGGGTTACTTTATAGGTAATCTTTCTTATTAGCCTTTTATTTTAAGGGGTTGATGATCTATAATCACTTGTATCCATCATGAAACCATAGTACCATATGCATCACAATATGCAATTCAAGTATGTGCTTGTGCAGCAACAGTTGCTAATCTCTTTAGGATGTAACACCAACAAGAAGTACATCACATGTGGTTCGCCGGCCAATGATGATAAAAAATGCATGTATGATTCGAATGCAAGTTTGTGTTTCAGCTTTCACTTATTTAGAAACGGAAACAGATAAAGTAAGTTTGTATGCTTAGAAGAGTCAACCACAAATAAAACCATGACTAAACCAGTAAGCAATAGAAATTTGCAAGGGATCGGAATTTACCACTTTAAGTTCTGATAAACCATGGAATGGATGATAATTAGTGATCCCATTTATCCGCAACTCTTGATCAACAAATAAACACTTCGTATGCGCCACTAGCCAATCTTGAACCAAATCCAGTGACAACTATAATTCATAAACCAGATAAAAGACAAATATTCTCCAGATAGTCATGAAATTCATCCACACATTCATCAAATAAAAGACAAATATCATATCTTTTTCACACACATACCTCCCACTACATTCATACATGAATTTCTACTTGTTATGATATTAACCACAATTTTTTTTTTTTTTATTATTATCCTTATCCATATAACGAAAATGTTATATTGCAAGATGAAATTAAACCTGTTTGTATTATTTCAGTTTCGTCATTCAGCCTGTTTTTATGCCATGATGAAAATGTCAAAACTAATTAATCTTTAGTAAGTTTTTTCTAGAGTGTAAAGTAATAACAATGAGACGTGTTATATACTAATACTAGTCATTTTTACAATAATATCGTCATATGGCTCAAATCATGTACACTTGAGTCAAGAAATGTTACAAGGAAATTGTAGTCAAAAGCGAAAAAATTGAGGATGCATTGCATGTCCCAAAAATAGTTATGTACCTCCCGAAAACAATTACAACAATTAATCTCTTAGAAGTTCAACTTATTATGACAGTTTCGTCATTCTAACCTATTTTCTTGAAATTTATATAAAATGATTTCAGATGCATACCTTGTTTTCATCCAATCCGAGTTGGATAATCCCATCAGAATTACTTAACTCATCATACGGATTCTCGAAAGCCCTGTTCAAACCATCATAATACGGACCATCGACTTGTCTAATCATGACACCCGCCCTCGTTGAAACATTAGCATGTCCATTACTTCCACGTGGTGACCAAATGGACCTAAGTGACTGAACCCTCTGCAGCCCACCACTTGGAGGACTAATCTCCGCCAACTCTGGCGGAGATGATGGTGGTGGGCTGGTAGGGTTGTTTTCGGAGCGGTTTTTGGACTTAAAATAAAGTTGAAAGAAGTAAAAAAGTGCACAAGGGATTATTGAACCAAGAACTAAACCACTACCACCACCTTGTACTAAAAGACCTTGTAAGGGTACTACGACTCTCATGACCGTTGTAACTCCGCTCGAGCTTCGTGGGGTTTGTTTCATCGTCGAAGCATAGTGATTTGTGGTGGTGGACGGAGGGAATTAAGGGAGAAAAGAGCAAGAGGGTGATGGTTTGTCTTTGTATGTGTTTTATATATACGTGTGTGAGATACGTTATTGTTAAATTTCGATGATTTTTGCGCCATAATTAAAGAACTTTTTTTTTTTTTTTTTTTTTTAATGTACGGATTAAACTAGTTTTTTGCTATTTTATATAGAGTATAAAGTACTAAAAGTATGTATAATAATCTTCTTTGGTACTATATTTCAAAATGGCTAGTGTAGTCGTAAAAGTATCATAAAAATATGAAAGTGTGGGTAAAAGTTACAAAGTATCCTCTTAATGGACTCGTCTCGATCATTAGATTATTAGATAGTTTTCATAAACAAACATGCCACGTTAAAATTGTCTAGTTATCAAATAAAAGATCATTGACAAACATGTAGTCGTAAAGATATCATCAAGACATTAAGAAATGGAAGATTTATTGTACAGAGTACCTATATTTTACAATAATATATCTGAAATTTGAGTGGTTTTCATTCCTTAATATTTGTTAACTGACTTTATAAAACAGTAACAAAAACAAATTTAATGTTGAATCACATTTCCTTTATATTTTAACTCAATTTAATTGGTAATAATTCATTGGTTAGGATTTGGGTTTGGCTCATCTTCACCAACGACCATCAACCACAAATTATCGTTAATTCCATAGAATATCCAAGCAACTCACGTACTACCTTCCAAACATGCATGGGTCCTCTTCAATCTTTTGGAATCTTTCTTGATTCATATATATTCGTTCAAGTTTAGGCTGCCAGTTGGAAGGGAAAAATAACGGGTTATTAAATGCATTGTTTTTTATGTAAACACACTAATTTTAAGCATATTTTTTTCTGTTGAGACTTGAGACTTAAACCACAATCTTTTAACTCTATATAATTCAATTACCAATAGACTAAGCCTATTTGTAACATGACAATTATATACAAACGAATAACGAGTATTCAAGTTTTTCTCACACATTGTATAAAAGACTATAGAAAAGATGACTTTCCAACAAGTGTGCTCTCAAAGTAACCTGGGGTGCGTTTGTTAAAATTAGCATTGAGTGGTAATAGTGAGCCATAAGCAGTGAGCAGTAGTCGCAGCTCACAGCTCACCGCTTCTTAAAAAATCATTAGAAAATGAGCATTTCTAAAAATTAGCAATGTTCGCCGCTGCTTTGCCAAATGACTACTAAAAACCAAAATGCTCATTGCTCACCGCTCACCGCTCATTGCGTTTAATACATATTGATTGAATTTATAAATTTTCATGATTACTTGTAATTTTTAGTTTAATGGAGACAAATCTTGTGTTAAAAATACACTTACTTGTTTAACAAAGCTAAAAATATATATTAAAGTTTGCAGACATAACTTCATGAAATTCAAGTATTGAAAGCATTTGAGGTCGTCAAAGTCTAATCTACGTATCATACAAATGTGGAGATTCACGAGTAATTTTATTCAGATATTTGATTCTTGTCATTTTGATGTCTAGATGGTAATGATGAGATGTCTTTTTGTCATTTCCTAACCACTTACAATCAAGTTTGACATCCCCACACCATTGACAACTATGGAATTCTAAAGGCTTTTGGAGCTCACAATTGTTATCCTATCTTCTTAATCTACAGCAACTGTGTTTATGTCAAAACAATTAATCTAGCTACAATAATTGTGTCTGCAGCAAGATTTCATAAACCAGCTCCGACACAAAGTGTTCACAAAAGAGGGCTTGACTTGGTTTGAGTCTGTGTGGCAGTGGGTTCAAACTCTTTTGATTAGTCGGTCAAAAGGTCAAAATCATGATTACCAAAAAAATTTATACAACAACAAAAACGATACTGAATCGCCGGAACCATAGGCCAGAGCTACGTTTATATATGGGTTGGCCAAGGCCCAACCCAAAATTCAAGGAATTACTACATATTTGAGACTGTTCATTTAAACTTAGTCCATTAAACGATAATTTTGCCCACCTTAAATCTCAAAAATGATAAAAGCTAACAGAGATATTAGGATAAATATATGCTATGTTTGGTGCAGAGTTTTTTTGGAGATTTTTGAGGCGATGATCGGTGAGCAATGAGCTTTTTGTTTTTTATATACCATGTGATTGTATCACACTTTTTGTTATTACCTCAATTTATTTAAATTTGAAAATGCCTACTATTTTTCATTTTTCTCATTTTCTTATTTTTTAGTCCAATTAAAAGATCAAAATTACATTATATAGAAGATTATAGTTTTATTTTGCAGGTCATTTTGCGTAGTATCCATGCGTTTGAAAAGAATTAAAATTAAATTATTTTTTAGCAACGACATTCTAATGGTTAACTTTTATGTTTATATTTAGCCCACTCGTATATAAAATCTTAGCTTTGTCACTGGCCGGAACAAAGTATGAGAAGGTATAATAAGACACTCCTAAAGTATACCCAAAGACCAAAGGAGATTGTACAATTTTCATATATGCAACTAATCCAAATTTTAATTAACAAAATGCTATTTTCACCCTAACATTTAATTGACCAATTAATTACTAATTTTATGATATGACAAGTATTCAAGAGTGAAATACAAAATTAGTATGTTAAAACTTTTTTAGTGAAATTTTATTATTTTTTGACAAACAAAAATAATCATGTATAGAGAATTAAAAAGGAATGAAAGATTATGAACAAAAAGTATGTTTTAATTTAAATATGTTTTGACAGTTAAACAAAGGTTGTTTTTATCACCCATAGTTGTATCCTATTCTCATCGTCTGTATACTCCAAGAAGATGCATACCATTACCGAATATGATTCATATATGTAACGAGAACGTGATCAGCTCAATAACGTACGTCCCAATATAATGGTACATAGTTATTAGTAATCTATTTTTTATTTTAAGTTTTGCTACAACCAGATGATGTTTACAGAGAAACATCCACACAATGATTCGTCATAACGCTTGGACAACTTATTTTTTCTTTTCCTTCACCAACTTTTTATTTTGTAACAAATTATTTTGTTACACGAAATCATTTTGTAAAATTTATGTGGTATAGCGCTTCTCTTTTTCTTAAGAGCACATAGTTATTAGTAATCTACTTATACAAAAAAACATGGTTTATCATCACAGTCGATATAACGGATGTCATGTATCATCGTCTCCATAGTTAATCGGTTTACACTCACAATCACAAGAGCATTCCTTATAATTTGAAACTCAGTTATATATTCAGCAAAGTCCGACAAACCGTTTGCACATGTTTAAATAACCCTCTGTGTTGTTACTTTCAATTTGTTAACCTTAAACTTACACATGTGATACTCTCTGAAAGTCAACTTGTTAATAAGAACTATTATGAATATATGTACCTATACTCGACCATGTTCCAAATTATATGTCTAACTCAAGAAAGTGGTCCTTTTTTGCTACCAGGTTCATTGGCATTCAGCTATATTATATGTGAATATGTGATACTCTTTGGAAGTTGTTGGTGTTCATTACGTAGGTACAACAATCGATACATGAAGCACAAACCTTCAATAATACAAAGATAAAGTGAACTAATTTGAGCACCCAAAAGTTGAAAACTGAGTTTTTAGAACTATCTTATAATACTAACTTATGGCACATATACCAAATGGGCTGTGACCCAATTATATTGGGTATAGGCCTAGCAACTTAATTAAGGAAACAAAATAACAAATTACCTATATATTACTATACGGCATTGTGCTGACCAAATTTGCATAAAATAACGTTTTTTCTTTGGGCTTATTTTGGTCCAGGAGCTTTAACCAGGCCCATCAACTTTTGTATAACACCAAATTTGTATGTTATACTTTCACTGTCTGTTAGCAATTAAATTTATCACATATCACATTTCAAGTCCCTAGAAACATTTTTATATGCCCACACACCCCTCCACTATTCATTAACTTAAAAGTTAAAATTACAAAATATGTTACAAATGTTTATTCTAAACATATACAAATTAATGACTTAGCAATATTGGCAAATTCAAGTTACACAAACATTAAACAAAATTTTATAACCAATCTAAACAAATAAAAGAGAAAAAAAAAACCCCAAAACAAATAAACGATTACTACTATTCGATTATATTCGACCGCAAAGGAAACATAAAATGACAAACGAAAAAATCCTATTTCTTTTTGACAATTTTTAAAGAGAAAAAAAAAGTCCTAAAAAGCCCGGCCGCAACGCGGCGGGTACTATATTCCTTGTTGATACCACGAACCCATAAGTTCTTATTTTCTCAAAAGGTTTAATACGGCATAGAAACTCTAACCTGATGTATCTACGGGTCTCACCTGACCCTTCCTCAAGTACCTGCTCCATGCGATGTTTAGCTGGCGATGTTCAACTGTCACAGTGAAGTTTGGACCGAACCTAGAGGATTTGATGCGTTAGAAATCAAAAAGCAAGCAAAAGATTTGAACTTTTTACAAAAATAACGAGATTAAAACCAAGGATTTGATGCGTACGAATTCAAAAACAAAAAATACCCTCTTCTAGCGATTGATACCACTTGTTAGGTCACCATATTGATAAACACAAGTATAGATTGTTAAGAAATGAGATAAGAAATAGATTTGGTTGATCTAAATGATATGAGAAACAATATGACAATAGTTTAGTAAAGATATCAAATAAACCAACAAGTGTAAGAGTTTACATAAGGTCCTATTTATAGGTGAGGAGTAGGGCAACACTCTCTTCCTTCCTATCTTTCTATTTCGTGGGCTTCTAAGGCCCATTGGACGCTTAGTGGATTTACACTCTTAACATAAATAACTTAAATAACAAAGCAACCTATTACATATTATGGAAATGACCGAGACTTGAGAGATGACGTGAAACGTGATCCTAACAATCTCCCCCTAAGGATCGGTCATGATGATTATCAAGGTTGCTCGACGTCTTTTCTTTGTCTTTAATCTTTGACTTTTACGGCTTCAGACGTCTTCAAAAATTCGTTAGCAAAATGATTCATCGTTCTTTGTTCTTTGTCTTTGATGATGTGATAGTGATCAAGTGATGTCGTAATCTGCCATTCGTCACTTTCTTTGCCTCCAGTGGATTCGCGCCATTTCAACATGCTCATACATCTTTGACGTTGGTGCTTTCATACATTCGTAGCTCTTATTTATTTGTTGAAGATTTTTTTTGTTGATGTAGAATCCTTCTTTGACTTTAACAATGTGTCGATCTTTTGATGAGAGCTTTCTAAGACATTGAGATGTAGGTATGAGCATGTGGAAGTTTGGTGTTCAGGATGGTGGTTGTACCTGCATTGAAACAGTTAGCAATAATACATCCGGTACTTACAGTTTGGAGTTAGAGATTGTCAACAGCATAGTGTGAAGACTCCTTCTAATCCTTACCAAGGCCGTTCCTAATCGGATACCCCCTAGAGGGCTTACACAGCCATACATAAGTACACCCACGATTAGGTGAGTCGCTGGAGATCACCCCACGACTGTAGACCGTTTGAAACCATCATAAACACTAAGCGTAATCCACAAGGAATTACCGAAGTGACATGCTGTCAGGACTGTTTGATGTTGACCCTGGCAGGATTTCCATTCAATCATTCGAGAAATACATAAGTAAATCCCTCATAAACGTTCTAGGCAGATTGCTAAGATCTGCGTAGGACTCGATAATTTACACTTAGTGTCCAATGATGTAAGACACTAGTGTAGAAGTATTAAGTGTTCCTAAGAGATCTTTGATGTATCTCGTGGCTTTAGACTCAATTTGTGCACATTTTGGTCATCGGAGGTGTGGAGCAGAGTACCTCCTTTTCAATATCGACACACTCGTAGTGAATGGTCAATAGATTATGCAAGGTTCTCCGTGAGAATGAAACAAGTATCTTTTGAGAGAAACTTGAGTGGCTAAGAAAGTTTAGGTGCATTGCGTCACTGGGTTCATGACGTCTTTGTCTTCAATACCGGTGTCGCCTTAGCAACGACCAGTAGCATATGAATTAAACCCGGTGTCTAACCTAAGGTTGAACAAATGGAGGGCTATTTCTTTTCATTTATTTTTAATTCTTCAACCCCTTCTTTCTCCTTTCATTCTTTTCTCCTTTTATATAATATATAAGTATATATATATATATAATATATATATATATAATATATATATATATATTATATATATATATATATATTATATATATATATATATAATATATATATATATATAAGTATAGTGGGGAAATCTTACCTACATCCAACTGGTAGGCAATTAGCTACACATCCCTTTGTAAAATTTTTTAAAAATGTACAGTTCAGCCCCTGTGACTTACTGCAGGGGCTGAACTGTACATTTTTTAAATTTTTTATAAAGGGGATGTGTAGTTAATTGCCTACATCAAGGTGTAGCTAACATATCCCCTATATATATATATATATATATATATATATATATATATATATATATATATATATATATATATATATATATATATATATATATATATATATATATATATATATATATATATATATATATATATATATATATATATATATATATATATATATTGGTGTTGTCCTAAGGACTTCTAATTTCTAACTATTGGTGTTGTCCTTGGGTAGATCCCTCCGGTTCTGGCGGATCATAGGACGGTTATTCCTATCCTTAGTCACCTTATAACTCCATGACTATCCTATTGATGTCTTTGAATCAAATATTTGAAAACCTCTCAAAGTGTTTATGTGTATAAAACTTTTTGTTAACTCTTTGAGAGTTTTGATTTCTTATGAAAGACTCCCCCTCCACATATGCTCATAAATGTTTTCAGAAATTTGCATATGCGGGAGGAGTTGGCACTTTTGAATTGATCTACTCTTAATAGACATGTACCCGAGGGACACGTTTACGTTGCTTAGTTAAAGGGGTCCATTATCAGTTTTTAGGTGATAACTAGCCCTAATAACTAACTTGAAGTTGTTAACATTCCTTAAAAGGAAGTTAGACCCGTTAAAGTAAACGTCTGAAGAGTTTCTCGAAACGGTACTTTCTACTTGGATAACTCCTTTCGAATACTGACATTTGTTGTTTCGTCAATTCTTGGGTCAATTCTGAGTCGAGCTCGCACAAGATAAACTTTTGACATTATATCTTAATCACTTTTCATCTTCTCCCCCTCAAAAATAGCATATCAAATGTTGTTTTTGTAAATTTTTGATTAAAATATGCCTTTTTGAGTCTTATGGGGAGAAATCAACAAGAACTTTTAGATTTTGAGAACGATGTTTTTTGGTCAAGTACTCCCCCTCAACAAGTGACTACTCATTAAGGTGAAATACTTGTCTTTTGAGCAGAATTGTAGAAATCATGACAAATTTGTTAATTCTACTCAAAAGTAAGAAGCTTTCGCTCCTTATGTAAGGATTGTGGCATTGATGCGTACCACAGGGTCCTTTAAATACAAAGTGCGGGTTGTACACTATTATGTGTGCACAAGCGGTAGTAATCATAAATCAATCAATATATAATGAAAATATTGAAATGTTAATACCAGAAGCTAAGTGTCACCAGCAGGCATGGCTTCAAAGTCTGTGAATCGAGGATCAGGTCGTCTGAATGTCAAGACCGGGAATGATTGTCGAACGCCGATGTAGCTTTCCAATCTCCTGATCTGCTCACCACGATACAATCTTTCTTCCACCGTATGAACAAAGTTGCGAATCATCCTTCGTGTATTCGCTTTCCACCTCGTATTTTCACCCTTGCTTAACACGCTTCTTGTCATCAAGCAATCGTTCAACTAACCCATCACGAACTCGTTTAAGCGTGTCATCACAGAATTTCTGGATCTCATCGAACCTCGTGTAGCAGAGCTGATTCTTCTTGTTGAGGTAGGTGACTCCAAATGATGGTTGCTGTATAAGTGTATACTGTGACGATTCTTGAATTCCAGGAAATGTGAGTTGTGGTTTGGTTAGGTTGAGCTTGTTCTGATAACTTTCAACGCCCAGCTGAAGATCTTCCACCCTTTCTTGAACTATTCGTCGTCTGATGTAGAGAAGTAGAGATGCAATGAAGTTGTACTGAGTTGACTTAGGGAAACGCAACAACTTTCCTTGAACTTTTTCCAAATACATGTCTTCGATGTCATTGAGGTTGAGGTCAGGGAAGTCTGCTTCACAAAATTTGTACTCCTTTTCATCTAGTCTCTTGACGACAATTTCTTTCATGAAAGTGTAGTTGAATCTCCGTGACTCTACGATCTCCATGATTGCCACAATTCGAGAGTTGTGCTTCACGTTTTCACTTGATGTCAGATGCAATCTGTGAGTGTAGCCAAGTTTACGTTGATCTCGCCAGTGTTGAATTCCAAGAAGAGCTTCTCTGTTGTAGGCAACAACGGAGTCGCTGAAGATCGGTGTTGTTTCTTCAATGGATGGCAATTCATATCTGGCAGCAGGGACTGAGATCGTCAGTGAAGAAGCATATCTTTCTTTAGAGGTCTCATGGGCATGTTGAAGATATCTGAGATCGTTGTTGAAGAAGAATCGGTAGGGAATCTTAGGCTTTTCCGGAAATCCTTGCAGAGGTAGTGGCTTTGTCCAATCGGTGAAGTAGGGCTCGTTGTGCTTGGAGTGTGCATCGTAGTTGGCTTCAGGATTCAGCCAATCGAACGAACCAGATAAGGCAAAAGCAATGTTCTCCATGTGATACTGGAGTTCAACATTGTTTCCCGATCGCTTCTTTAGAAAGTCCATAGCTTCACGGTTGATCCTTCGTAATTCAGCCTTAGTCATTGTCTCTACTTGAAGACCCGTCATGATACTTTGAGCGTATTGCAAAGTGTTTCCCGGTAGTGGTTCTTCGGCTTCAAGTGGAGGTTGTGACTTGATCATCTTTGTAAACCAATCAGCTTTCGGAGCTTTATCTACATCTAACCATGAGAATGGTTTTGATCTCTTCTTCTTCTTCTTTGATTTTGTAGACTTTCCTTTCTCCTTGTTCTTTGAGGTTGATTATGGCCCAGCTTGTGATTCAGGAACGGATGTTTCGGGTTCTTCCTGATCATCTGGTTGAAGCATGAATGGTTCTTCAGCAAGTGTTGGACCGGATCGAGAGGCTGGTGCTTGCTGTTGTGTGGTTGGAGCTTTGGAAGACTTAGGTGGTTTCTGTGAAGATGATTGTTCTTTTGATGTCCTTGTCTTTTTGCTTTTAGGATCGGCATCAGGATCATCATCTTTCCTTGATCGTTTGTGTTTACCAGCTGCTTCCTTGCATGATTCTTTGGAGGCAATGACTTTCAATGCCTCAAACATTGTTGTTTCCTCAGGAGTCATTTCCTTCTTATCTCGAAGTTTTGCAGCTAACAGAGCTTGTAGTTGCTCAGTAGTGAGATCAGTTGGTGCGGTTGGAGCCCTGTCAGTTCGAAGATAGAATGGTGTTGACTGAAGCATTCGTTCAATGTTGTGCTTGATCCTGGTATTCAGTTCTGTTTGAATTGGTTGGAGAAGATTCGACACTACCGGTGTGGTGAGAGCGACAAGGTTGTTGTTGAGGAATTCTTCAGTGTATGATTTGAGCATAGTGTTCATACCAGCATGCATGAATTTGTCAACAAGTGCAGTCAACTCT
The DNA here is from genome assembly GCA_014162995.1 of Artemisia annua. Lineage (NCBI taxonomy): Eukaryota > Viridiplantae > Streptophyta > Magnoliopsida > Asterales > Asteraceae > Artemisia > Artemisia annua. Next base: position 46,464 of record LBNU01037984.1, on the reverse strand, counting down.
TGAAGATCCTTGACTTGTTGTGTCAGTGTTGTAACCTGTTTTGTCAGTTTGTGAACTTGGTTCTTAAGATCTCCATCCTGTAGTTGTTTGCCTTTCTTCTTCCTTGCCATAGCAACAACTTGCTTTAGTTTTTGAGATGCTGTGGTAGTGGATGAGCTTCCCTTTTTCTTGATTGACTTGTGCTTTGATGTTGTTTTTGATGGTGGTGGTGAGTAGTGGTGTGATGATAATGTTGAAGATGATTTATGGTCAGATTCAGATGGAGGAGGAGAAGGATCCTTTGGAGGAGAACCTTTTGGAATAGGAGGATCCTTGGAAGATGACTGTTGCTGGAGTGAGTGTAGAGGTGAGTTGATGTACTTGTCGGTGTCAAAGAATTCTTCGTCGTGTTGTTCATCACGAAGCAATCTTTCTGTTTCCTCACTAGCTTTCTTCTTCAGTTCCTCTTCTCTTCTTACCTGAGCGATGAACTCTGGTGTGATGAACTCGGAAGGCTCTTTCTCCTTTTGCAAGTCTGCAACATTTTCCTCAGTAGCTTCCTTCATAATGACATTCCCTTCTGGATCTTTTTCTTCAGTTTCAGTTATTGTGGGAGTCACAGTTGTGGAAGGAGGAATCAAAGTGCTACTTGAGCCACCCTCTTGTGCAAGTAGATCCAGCGGTTGTTGATGAGGTTGGGGATGAAGGAGATTGAGGAGTGCAGCTTCTTTCATTTCTTTCAGATGCTGCTTCTCTTCTGCTCTTGGGTCGATAATGATGCTTTTGAGTTTACGTTTGTCGAGCAGTGGTTCATCAGCTGGTTCATCTTCTTCTTCATCATACGTACCACCACTAGGTTCACTGATGGTAATCCCTTTGCTTTTCCTTTGTTCCTGATGTAGAGTTTCCTTGCTTATTTTCTTTGTCAATTCAAGCCCGGGGAACTCCTCTTCATCGTCTGCTCTTACTTCTCTTTCAAAATCTTCTTCATCGTCTGATTCGGTTTCAAATTCTGATTCACTTTCAGAAGGTGATGGTGTTGGTTCATCTTGGATGGTTTGTTTTGGAGTGATCTTTCTACGAGGTCTCGTAGCAGGTTTTGGTGAAGACAGTCTTGCCACCTCTTTTGCTCCATGTTTCCCTCTTAACTCTGGATTCGTCTTCATCACCGGTGTATCCTACTTTCCCTGATTGATAAGCTTTTCGTAGATTTTGTAATTCTGTGTCTTACGAATGTTGTCATCAAGGAAGTAGTCTGGAATCCGCATTCCCTTAGTTCTTGTTGTGAATTTGATGGTTTTGACAAAGCGATCTTAAAGTCTTTATTGTAGATGTCTTTTGATTCAGTACGATCATGCATTCTCTTTAGGTAGTCTGGTGTCTTGCCGCAGAAGTGCTCAATAAGCATCTTTGTGAATCTAACAAACGGAATCACATTCCTTTCACGATCTGATTGGATGTGATGGATCAGGTCGCTCATTATCGAACTGACAAAGTTGATTGGTTGCATGCTCATCATTCCCCAAAATACTTGTAGATGCTCTAGTCGTGGATGTTCATGACCACTTTTTCTGCCTGAGATAGATCTCACAATCAACATGTAGAATGTTCTCCATGGTTGTGGTAGATATTTGATGTTGAATCTTGACAGTCTGATGAGTGGTAGTTCATCTTGAACATCGTATCCTAGATCAATAAGATAATCCAGGATTTCAAGTTCAGTTAACATGGGACGGAATTCTTTTGGTGTAGGAATCATAAGAACAGTTCGTAAGACATCTTCTTCCACGGTGTAGACTTGACGATCCAATGTGACATTGAAGGATTCATCATCCAAGTTGGCTTGAGCTGTGTACCAGAACTGATGAATGTAGAAGATTGGAACTGATGTAGATTTGGTTTGCATAGACTTGCAGGGATGAGCCAGAAGAATGTCTTTAACAATCTTGCACGAATCTTCTGGAATACGAAGTTTGTTTAATTCAATTCGTGGATTGTTTTGGCCAATGGTGATGTTGTAGTTAGCTGGGGCAATTTCACCGAGTGTGAGTAACGGAAGAGTTTGTTCGGGAGCATTTTCGTTGTGTTCAGCCATTGTTTTCTGTAAATGTATCGTCATGAAATCAAACATCCAAATTTGTTAGTCATTAGTTCACGTACATGTTTGATATACATAGACATACACGTTACATGTTGCAGTTAAGGTCCAGTTAATTAACACGTGAGATGTGGTCATTTAAGCTGTTTTACACATATTAACTAAGATATAAAGATAAGGCATTCATAACACATGATCATTGCAATTCACATCTTAGAAATACATATATATGTGAAAAACACACATCTACAAGTTAATTATACATTAATACAACACAAACAATACACAAATTCATGAGTTTTCTTCCTTAGACATGTTTTAGAAAATTTACAAAAAAATGAAAATTCTCAAAAAAAATGTCCAAGTGTGATATCGATAACAATGCAGACAGTGTTCTCGATAACTTTCACTTAGTGGGTTCTCGATAACTTTTGTATATCTATGTTCTCGATAAATTTCAAAAGAAATGTTCTCGATAACTTGAACATTAAATGTTCTCGATAACTCAAAGAGTAAGGGTTCTCGATAATACAAATCTGTATGTTCTCGATAACCCAAGGATCTCGATAATTTTATCAAGAGATCTTGATAATTTATCAAGATTTCTCGATAACATAGTTACAGAGAGATCTCGATAATTTATCAAGTGTTCTCGATAAAATTCTCAAGGGATAATGATAAATCAGTTTTCGAAAATTCTTATACAAGAATTTTCGAGATCTCGTAGACATACGTTTTCTTTTGGAAAAGTTTGATCCTTGATGAATACCTGATGAAATGAGTGTGAAACAACAGTTAGTATCACTTATCAAATATGTTCACAAGTTTTCGAAAATTTACGAGACCCTAACTTATCAAGAACACGGAATTTATGCATTCATGTTGTAAAAGCGATGCATAACATCAATTCACACTCACATAAACACATTCAAATCATTCAATTGAATTCAAGAACACAAATATGAAAATACCCAAATGTGAACATAAACCCTAATTTTCTAGAACACGTGTTCATGTAAATTGATGCAATTAACGAGCATAAACATGATACAAACACTCTAACAAACATATCCCACCACTAAAATCAAACAAAACATCACTCACTCAAGAAACCCAATTCATACATAAACCCTAGATTTCGAAATCCACTCAAACGTGTTGTATGTTATGATTATTTGTTTTTAACATGATTAGGACACTTATAGCAACAAAAGCCCTATGAAACATCAAACAAAAACACATCATATAAGTGCAAATGAAATTAACGCAACCCTAATCCTAGAAACCTAAATTGTGAAAAATCTAGTCATTAAAAACGTAATTCGTTAAAAACCATATTTTAAATTAGGCTAAAGATCATGAAAACACTTACAATTGAAGATTTAAAGCACGGATTTGTGTATAGATTTATGGTCGTGTGATCTAAGAGAGTGTGTTTGTTTTTTTTAATGAAAATGAAAAAACGAGGGGGTGTTTGTTTTAGGTTATCATTTTGAAAACTTTGGCAAATTGGCAAAAACGGTCCCTTAACTATTTATCAACCTTCGTTAGTCCTAGGTTTAGGTAATTAAACTTTATAGGATAACGACCGTTAGCAACTAACAACATTCTAGGCTAAAAGAGATTAATAAAATATATTTAAATTAACAAAACAAGGGATAACCCATGAAATTCCACCATTATTTTTGACAACATCATATTTTTGAAATATGCAAGTGCACTTGTTTGAACAAGATTTTTAAATTTTGAAAAACATTTTCTCCCCCTCAACACTTGGTGATAAAATTGAGAAATTTTTGAGAAACCGAAGTGTTGATAGAGGTAGTGTATTTGCATTTGAGAAACGAAAGGTAAAACGTAAGATAAAAATGTAAAATCTTTTTGGTATTTTTTGAAAATTTATAGATTTTGTATTTTGTTTTTGATAAATATTTACAAAAATATTTTGGTATTTGACTCAGTTAATTGTTTTCAAGAAAAGATTTTAAATTATCTGGAGTCAAACACCACATACCAATCCGGTGAACTAGTTCAGCAAACCGTGTAGGAGGTAATGGTTTTGTGAACAAGTCGGCCAGTTGGTATTCAGTACCCACAAAGTATAACTCAATTGTACCCTTTTCAACATGCTCCTTGATGAAGTGATAACGGAGATCAATGTGCTTAGACTTTGAATGCAGAACCGTGTTGCATGAGATTGCTATCGCACTTTTCGAATCACAGTACATTTGAATCTTGTTGAATAAGTAACCGTAGTCCACTAGTTGTGTACGCATCCAAATGACTTGTGCACAGCAGGCAGACATGGCTACATATTCAGCTTCTCTTGACGATAATGAAGTGCAATCCTGCTTCTTTGATTGCCAAGACACAAGTTTATCTCCAAGAAACTGCAAACCACCAGAAGTACTTTTGCGTGTGTCCATACACCCTGCATGATCAGCGTCTGAAAAAGCTATTAGTTTAAAACCGGAATCCTTCGGATACCAGATCCCCAAGTGAATGGTTCCCTTTACATATCGAAGGATTCGTTTAGCCTCATTGAGGTGACGTTCAGTAGGACTGGACTGATAACGAGAGCACATAAATACAGCAAATACAATATCCGGTCTACTAGCGGTGAGATACATGAGTGACCCAATAATACTACGGTATTTTGTGGGGTCAACTGGTTTCCCATTTGGATCCGAATCTAACTTAGTTGTGTTGGCCATAGGAGTTTTGTAAGTATCACAACTGGTCATGCCATGTTTCTTGATTATCTCTAGAGCATATTTGGACTGATTAAGGAAAATCCCACGGAGTGACTAATGAACTTGTAGTCCTAAGAAGAACGTAAGTTCACCCATCATTGACATTTCAAAATTTTGTTTCATTAATTTTGCAAAAGCGTTTGAGTACTTTTTATTAGTAGAATCAAAAATAATGTCATCAACATATATTTGCACAATTAAAAAGTCATCCCCGTGTTTTTGGATAAACAAAGTTGGATCTAACAAACCTTTAGTAAAAGNCACGGAGTGACTAATGAACTTGTAGTCCTAAGAAGAACGTAAGTTCACCCATCATTGACATTTCAAAATTTTGTTTCATTAATTTTGCAAAAGCGTTTGAGTACTTTTTATTAGTAGAATCAAAAATAATGTCATCAACATATATTTGCACAATTAAAAAGTCATCCCCGTGTTTTTGGATAAACAAAGTTGGATCTAACAAACCTTTAGTAAAAGAATTAGCAAGCAAGAAAGCCGTAAGTTTATCGTACCACGCCCTAGGGGCTTGTTTGAGACCATAGAGAGCCTTTTTAAGTCTGTAGACATGATTCGGATGCTCTGGGTCGACAAATCCCTCTGGCTGACTAAAATAGACCTCCTCACGTAACTGGCCATTCAGAAATGCAGTTTTCACATCCATTTGATAAATGACCATATTTTTGTGAGCAGCGTATGCCAGAAATATTCGAACAGCTTCAAGTCTAGCCACTGGTGCGAAAGATTTCTCAAAATCAATTCCTTCTTCCTGAGTTTATCCTTTGGCTACCAAACGAGATTTATTATGAATAATTGTGCCTTCTGCGTCCAACTTGTTTTTCCAAATCCATTTTAGCCCAATGACATAAACACCATCCGGTCTCTTAACTAATTCCCATACTTCAAGGCGTTTGAATTGATAGAGTTCCTCTTTCATTGATTCAATCCAGTTGTCGTAAGTGAGAGCTTCCTTAATATTTTTGGGTTCATCTTGACAAACTGTGAGTGCATAAATGAAATGTTCGGCATCGGAGTGAAGTTTTTATCTTGTCATAACTGGAGCCGTTGGATGTCCAATAATATCGACGATTGGATGATCACGAGTGATGAGCTGAAAAGTGTACCCATTTTAGAGGTTCATTTAAGCCCAAATTCGTGTTAATATGATCAAATATTGCTTTAAATCGTTCCTTTTGTCATTTTAGGTACTTTGAGAAGAATTCTGGAAAACACCTCACTTTGGACGTTTTTGGAGCATAAAGTGAAGAAAACGACAAAGTCTCAAAAGAATGCTGGAAATCCTTCCTGACGGCGTCAGAGTCACAAGGTGACGTCGTCAGCCAACCAAGACAAAGGAGTGGATTCTAACTATACGTGACGCCCTAAGAAGAAAATGTGATGTTTACACATGACGGCGTCAGGTGTTAGGAAATGTAGGCCGTCAGATGTAATGCTAAAGAGAGACGGCCCAGAGCAAGTTTACAAGTGACGGCGTCAGAAGTAGATCTAGGCCATCCGAGAACCCTAATGGCGGCGAGCTGACGGCGTCAGAGCGTATAAGCTGACGCCGTCAGAGTGTATTTTCTATATATACTTTTCTATTTTTCATTCATTAGTGTGCAACTTTTTGGGAACAAACCCTAGACGACTTTGACAGCTTTTTCAAGGGTTTTTCACCCTTGATTCTTCCATGTTCAATTAAAGATAAGTATCCATTCAAATTAATCAATATGTCTATGTGTTGGTTAATTATATCTTATGCTTGTCTTTCAATTAACATGCTAGGCTAGATTTATTTTGTGTTTGCTTAGATCTAATGAAACCTAACTATTGATTGTTGGTTGTTGGTGTGTTATTACTTGTATTGGATGATTGTTTATCGATGTTAGGCTTAAGAAAACTGGCTAACCTCCTATATGGTAACGTGCTTGAACGTCTTAAGAAACATGAACCAATGCGTACTAGGTTTTTATGGGTGTATTTAATGCATGACCGAATTCTAATGATCCCATGTTAGGAGCTTCTAGCAGGCTCGACATAGGAGTGAAGTAGAAGCTTATAGAGTTGGGAAAGTACGTACACCACCCCACGAATGGTATTAAGGAATACACCCATCATCCACACAATTAATACACACTAATTAACCGGTAAAAGATAGTTAGGGAGTAAGGAAATCTAAGTAAACACACTTGTCTCCATATAAGTTTCACAACCTTTTATTTTCTTGTTATTTTAATTTTAATTGCAATAGTATTTTTTGGGTTAGTTGGCTAACAACTAATTCCGCCCAATCCTTCAAACCCGAGATTTTACTTGCTTTCATAAAATATAAAAAATACAAAAATAATCATCCCTCATCCTTAGACCTATTAGAGTAGTTTTTCATACCTAACGAACACTATTCCCTGTGAGAGAACGATCAATCCCCCGTACTTACCACTACACTATACTACATCGGTCAGGTACACTGCCTGGTGGGATTGCAAGCTTCTCAAGATCCCTTGAGAGGTAAAACCTGTTGCGTGGTCGCAATCCCGCGTATCAACTTTTTGGCGCCACTGCCGGGGAATAGTTATTGTTTAGGTTGAATTTTTATTTTATTAGGTCTACTCACTAGATTCCTTTCTAGTGAGATTTTTATTTTATTTTTCTAGGATTTCTTTAGTCTATCTATTTTCTTCGTGTTTTTGTTCGTAACTATTACCATCCGCCATCATGGAAGGTGGTAACATCCTTGATCCCAACAACCCACCACAACCAAACCAACCTCCTAGAGCCCGTACCTTAGGAGAGTACTCCAGACCTAGCCACCAAGGCTATCGAAACACCATTGAGCTCACTCAAGGAGCCAATGTCACTCCCTTGCGATCCGACACCATCCTGTTGGTGCAAAGCGGATGCGCATTCCATGGACTTCGTTCCGAAGATCCAAATCAACATCTCAAGGATTTCCTCAAATTCGTAGACTCCATAGACCTTGATGTTGCCATTCGAGAGACTACTCGATTGCGTCTTGATTGGCTCAAAACCTAACAGGTATTGTCACACGAGCTAGCCACTTGTGAATGACTAACCGTAACAAATAAACCCTGGAAGTCTAGAGCACAATGCAATAAAATCCTGAGGAGTATAGTGTTTCCCCGGGTCGTTAAAGTCCCAACGAGGTTGAAATTGTTTTTGAAAAACGTTTTTGGGAAGAGTGATTTGGGAATAGTAACCAGATTGTGAATGATTATTTGGATTTTTACACTACTGATTGCTTGCAAATGAAAATGAGAATTCACAATCACAGATATGACAAATATAACACAAAATGCAAATAAGCAAAGTGCAGGGACTAAAATTGCCAATTTCCAAATTACAGGGACTGAAAATGACAAGTTCAAAACTTTGGGGTGAAAAATGAAAATTTTGAAACTTTTAATATTTAAAGAAAATTAAAATCTAAAAAGAAAATATTTAAATAATATTATACTAATTTAATATTAACTATTTAATTAAAACTAATTTAATTAACTTAAAAACTATTTATATTAAACCTAACAATATTTTAATTACAATATTAACTTAGAAAATTACAAAATTATTTTCTAAAAACCTAAAATGACTTAAAATACTTATAAAAACTAAAAATAAATATTTTTGTCTTTTTGTGGATTTTTTATAAATTAAAAACCTAATTCATATTTAAAATCTATTTAAACTATTTGAAAGGAAAAAATTAGAAAATGAAAAAGTAAAATTACAAAATTAATTTTTACAGATTCTAATTAATATGATAAAGCTAGAAAAATTATAAAAATGAAAATTAGATTAAAATTTAACAACTATTCTAATTTCTTTTTGGTTTTTCTAATTAAACTGTTTTAATTAATATTAAATCTAAAAATTACCAAATGAAAAGTAAAAATTCTAGAAAAATTACTAAAAATACTAAATATTATGTAGAACCTAGGAAAATTATAAAAACTTGCTACTGTTTAACAAATTTATACAGAATTAATTACTTTAACAGTTTTAATTAATTACTAAATAAACTAATATTAAATTTAATAAATACTAAACAGTAAAAGAAAATTCTAAGAAAATTACTAAAAATACCTAAGGTGACAAACTAATTTTAAAAATTATGAAAATAGGTTATTATTAATCTAAATTTAAAAAGAGAAAATGAAAATTAAGAAAAATAAAAAAATATTAAATAGAAGCTATCACTTTTCTTAAAAAGTGATGATTTTTGGATTTTCTTGCTTGGAACTTGTTTATACAGTGAAAATGAACAACTTTTACAAAAACACTTTTACTATAGCTTAAAAATAAGCTATGTGCACCCCCAAGTGCTTAACAGTGGAGTTTTAAAGCTTATTAGGACTTGTGATTTGGTGAAAAGCTATTCAAATGAACAAATAAACTACCACACATGTATACCAACTTGAAATAAGACAAAAGTCACAAATAAGCACTCTGGGTAAGCATCTAAGAGCAAATAAGCACTTGTCACTTTATCAAGGCCTAGACAGGCCAAAACTAAGGGTTTTGGACCTCTATGGGGTCCACAGAAGAGACCAGGGGTCCAAAATGAAACTAGAAGCCTAAAGAGGGACTGGAAAGCTACAAAATAAGCTAACAAGCTAATCCTATGGCTTACTAATGAGGCCTGTGTGAGGCTTGGAACTTGGGGTAAAAACCTGAGCACTCAGTGGAGACTCAGGTTATGGCCAAACTTGATGGGGATAGCAGCCCTATCAAATAAGCTCAAAAGCTGAAAATAAGCTTGGATCCAATAAGTCAACCAGGTTAGCTTTTGACAGAACCAAGAAGTACCCTGTGGGGCCCACTAATAAGCACTATGCAAGCTTGTGAATATGGGAGTGCACACTGTGTACAGGGGAGGTTTGGTAAAAAAGGCTAACAAAAAGCTTATGAATAAGCTGTTTAGCAACCCAACAAAAATTATGAAAAATTCCCTGATAACAATGAGCAACCAAATATTAATTTCCCAAAAGCACAATATCTAAAACCTAATATTAAATCCTAGGGGAAATCATTAAGTTTATTCAAAAATTTCTTAAGCTGCAAATTTGACTTTTTGATGTTCTTGATTATTTTGACTTTTGTGAATTATAATCTACCCTAAATGACTTAATATGGTATTAAAAGCTAAAATGGAACTTGTTTAAGCTAGCTAAACAACTTATGTAGCCACAATGAAGATTTGGGCTACATAAATCCTACAGTGACTGAATTAAGAGTTACAAACTAAGAGTTTGACTTTTTTACAAAGGACCCTAGGATTTTATGATTTAACTGAGCCAATTACACCTAATGAAACATGTAGCAACCAAATTGAACCAAAGGAATTCAATGGAACACAATTAAATACCCTGATCCAAACACCCCTATCAGTGAACTGTTTTGAGAATTTCAAAGCATTTTCATTATTAAGTCCTTAAAACCAGTCCACAATGTTGTAATATCATGAGATAAGTTAATTTAAGCACAATAACACTAAGTATAACCACAATTACTTATGAACCATTAATATGCTAAATGTGGCAGTTAACATAAGATTTTGCTCAAATGATTAACAAACTTAGAATTAGGCTATCTAACACTTAACACTGACTATATTAAACAAAATAAACATGTAAGGATTACAATCTAAGCAAATAGGCTGGGATTTAGCTAATGCTACAGTAGAAAGCATGAAATGAGGGTGAAACTTACAAACTACCCTTAGCATGAACAAAGGGTTTTCCACAGAAGCCTATCTTTAGATAGGCTTATTCCAACTCCAATCCTGCTCCTCAATGATCCTCAATACCTGAAAATAGCTTAAAAGCACACACAGTTGACCAATGTTGATTTTTTTAGCTTTTTGATTGTTTTCTACTAACACTGGATTTTAGGGTCTCTAAAAGCTTCAAATAGCTTTATGGGATCCTAAGTGAGCTTAAGAGTCCATAATACAAACATAAATAATGACAGAACATGATCTAAGATGGTGACATGAAACTGAAAATTGCATAAACAAATAGGATTAAGGAAACTTGATTTTATTACTTAGAAAAGGTTGAAAGTACACTGAATTAACTTGAAACACTGCTTAAAAGCTTTTAATTAAACTATAATACCCTAATACAATTCTACGATAGACTTTAACTAAAAATTAGGACTAGGTTCTTCTTCTTGCTTCTATTCCCTTTTATAGCCACGAATTAGGGTTCCTTCTGAGCCTCTGAGTCTTTCCCATTTGATCTTGGCCATTGATATGCTCTGAATTGATCTCAGCCTTTGAATTGGGTTTTTGGCGCCAAAATCGGATAAGTGCAATTGGGGCCTGTGGGGGGTGGTGGCATTAATTGTGGCTTGTTAGTTTGGTGAAGGTGGTGGGGTTGGGTGGAGATGTGATGGGCAAGTTGGGATGGGGAGGATGAATACCACCAGTGGTTTCTGGTTTTTGAGAGGTGGGAGGGAAGGTAAACAGGGAATGGTTTTTGACTGTTTGACCATAGGGGTGGGGTGGGATTTATTATAAACGGGGGTGTTTTGAATTTGGTATTGGGCTTGGTTTTTGGTTTTGGGCCAAGGCAAAAGAAAACAGGCCAAGGTGTAGGGGTAAGGATTTGGACTTGGGTTTATTTAGGGGTCCGGTTGGTTAGTAGATTTTCACAAGGACCAATGTTGTAATATCCGAAAAGTTGAGGGGTGTGAAATGGCAATTCCAAAGTGTTCCCAAGGGTGTATTTTGCCAAGCTATGAATAGTACATGGACAAAAGTTGACTTTTCCATTTAATTTTCACCAGGGACTAAAACTGCCAAACTTTCAAACTTCAGGGACCATTTGTGTAATTTTACCAAACTTTCCACCAAGGACCAATCCTGCCATAAAAGGTTAGTGCAAGGACAAAATTTGTTTTTCTCAAAGTTTTAATATCCCAGGGACCATTTTTGTCATTTTTCAAAGTTCAGGGACTAAACTTGACATTTTGTGAAACTTTGCACCAAAGGACTAAATATGTAACTTTTTGATTTAAAAGGACCTTTGGTGACTTTTTCCAGTTTTTAGAGCAACCAGGGACTAGATTTGACAACTTTTGAAAGTTGAGGGATTGAAACTGCCAATTATGCAAACTTTGTTTGTTTTTCATTTGTTTTCAAACATTTTGCATCTAAGACTCATAAAACACACTTTTGGAATATTTCCATTATTTTGATGCATTATTTGGTGTTTTTGGATGTTTTTGGCAGTTCAGGTGATAGAAAATGATGAGTATTTACACACTCATCAATTATGCATACCAGTTATGCGATAGGGTTGGTAGGTATAGTTTAATAACTCGTGCCGGAAGACTATTTCAACAGTATGTTGTCAACGCTTATTGTGTTATTGAACAAGATAGAGCTGATTTCATTAGACGCAAGCAGAATGACATACGCAGTGAGTATTTGTCTGGGATTTATGACGCTATCACTAGAGGTGATCGAGACGGTCGCGATGTGGGATAACGTATTATTTTACCAGCATCTTTCACGAGAGGCCCCTGCTACATGTATAGTCACTATCTGGATGCACTTGCCATCTGTCGGGTACATGGAAATCCAACTTTTTTTGTTACATTCACTTGCAACGTTAAATGGCCAGAGATCCAGGACTATATGAATGCTTTTCCGCTGTTGAATGCTGCTGATAGGCCTGATATTATTGATAGAGTGTTCGAACGAAAGATTCATGCTCTTATAAACTTTATCAGAGAAGAAGAGATCTTCGGCAAAATAGTAGCAGGTTGTTCATAATTTGTGACGCTGCTTTGTTTGATTGTGTACGTATTTAATGTTATTTTTTATATAGTAACTAGACCATGACTTTCTGCTACTCTTCTTCGTTTTATTGCAGTGCTTTATACTGTGGAGTTCCAGAAACGAGGCCTCCCGCACTGTCATATATTGTTATGGACGCAACGCCAATCAGCTAATGTTCAGGAGACTGATATAGATGCGTACATAAGCGCGGAACTTCCTGATCATGTACGAGACCCGGAGGGATTCAGGGTAGTCTCGGAGCTGATGATGCACGGGCCATGCGGCCGTGCGTCTCCTTATGCCCCGTGCACTGTTGGACGTGACAGTTGCAAGAAACAGTTCCCAAAGGAGTACTGTCAGAATACATATACCGATAACAAAGGATACGTGCATTATCGTAGGCGTGAGATAGGCATCAGTACATATCGTCGAGGAGTTAGGTTAGACAACGGATATGTTGTGCCTTATAACCGGGTGTTGTGCATGGCGTTTTATGCACATATTAATGTTGAGTACTGTGGGTGGACGATGCTTATAAAGTATTTGTTCAAATACATCTTTAAAGGGACGGACAGAATTATCGCTAGAGTAGTTAGGCCGATTGGTCAACAAAGGCAGGGTTCGAGTTCGTCGGCTGACAGTACATCTGCAGCTGGTGGATCTTCGGTGCACATAGATGAAATAAGAAATTTCATGGATGCGAGATATATTGGCCCGCACGAAGCGTGTTGGCGAATATTCGGTTTTGATATTCATAGCAGGGAACCCGCAGTTCAGATATTAACCGTGCACGCTGAAAACATGCAACAGATAGCCTTTAGAGCCTCGCAGCGCCTCACAACTATTGCCAACAACTCTAGGAGCAAGAAGACAACGCTAACAGAGTGGCTTGAGTATAATCGGTTGTACCCGTATGGTAGGCATCTTACCTACCTACAATTTCCGTCCGAATTTGTGTGGTCATTAAAGACTCGCAGTTGGTCGCGCAGGCAAAACAGAAATAAGCCGTCCATAGGAAGGCTCACATATGTCCACCCGGCTAGCGGCGATCTTTTCTTCCAACGGATGTTATTATGCCATCGGACAGGGTGCGAGTCGTTTGCAGACATCCGAAAAGTAGATAGGACTATTTACTTTACTCATCGGGCTGCATGTGAGGCCATGGGTTTGCTAGGAGATGACCGAGAATGGACGCTGGCATTGGAGGAGGCAGCAGCATCGGCAACCGCTTCCGAGCTAAGAGATTTGTTTGTGCAGATACTTATTTTCTGCGACGTTGCGCAGCCTCCCATCTTATTTGAGTCACACTGGGAACATATGCGTGAAGATATACCAAGCAGGTTGTCAGTGTTGCTAAACATCCCAAACCTTCACGTAAATGACGATATGGTAAGGGGTGGCATTCTTTATGAGCTGCAAGCATCGCTAGCATTCTATGGAAAATCTTTGTCAGATTTCTCATTGCCAAAACCTCCAGACAACTTGCTAAGAATACTCAGAAAGAGGTTGGTTATGGAAGAGTTGAATTACAATCGCGAGCTGCTGACCGAAGAAAGGAATCGGCTTATTCCGCAACTTAACCAGCAGCAGCAGGCGATATTTGACAGAGTTCTAACTGCCGTCTCAACTGGCAACCAAGAACTCCTATTTGTCTACGGTCATGGCAGAACGGGAAAAACATTTCTGTGGAAAGCTATTCTTTGCTCTTTAAGGTCTGAGGGCAAGATTGTTCTGGCTGCTGCGTCGTCAGGAATAGCTTCTTTGCTTTTGCCCTCCGACCGCACAGCCCACTCAAGATTTAAACTGTCTCTCAACTTAACCGACACCTCAGTATGCAACGTTAAAAAGAACACTCAGTTAGCAGAATTGCTTGGTAAAACAGAATTGATTATATGGGATGAGGCACCGATGAATGATCGGCGATGTTTCGAAGCGTTGGACCGCACACTTAGGGACATACTGAACAGACCTACGCACTTTTTCGGGGGGAAATCCGTCGTTCTAGGGGGACTTCAGGCAGACACTACTGGTTAAAAAACGTGCCTCAAAGACCGAAATAATTGCTGCGTCCGTTGCAGAATCATACCTTTGGGCTCATTTTGAAGTTGTGCTCTTATATGAGAATATGTGGCTGCATCGTGACCCGTCAACAAGCAGTGGTGATAGCAGCACAACGAGTTTCTCAGAATGGTTACTTGATATTGGTAATGGTATGGCAGGTGACCCTGACGGGTCAGATCCAGACAACACTGCGTGGGTTAAAATACCGAACGAATATTGTATAGAAAATTCAGAAAGCGGGTTAGCAGAGCTGATACAGTTTATATACGATGACGATACGCTTGAGACACCTACAGCAGAATCGTTGCAGCAAAAGGCTATTGTTTGCCCCAAAAACGAGACCGTTGACATCATAAACAAAAGAATACTAGATACTCTGCACACTCAAGGGCATCTGTACAGAAGTTATGACGAAGCGACACCGAAAATGAACGATGGCGGCACTACAGAACTACTATATCCACCAGAATATTTGAACACTATGGAATTTCCGAGCATGCCTCAACATATGCTATCACTCAAGATTGGAACACCTATAATGTTACTCAGAAACCTTAACCTAATAGGCGTCCTGTGTAATGGAACGCGACTTATAGTCAGCCAGCTTCTCCAACGGATTATTGAGGCAAAGATTATCACTGGAACTAGGGTCGGCCAGAAAGTTTTCCTGCCTAGAATCTTGCTTACACATAACGATGACGCTCTTCCTTTTACATTCAAACGGAAGCAGTTTCCGATTAAGTTATGCTACGCCATGACCATCAACAAAAGTCAAGGACAGTCCCTAAAAAAAATAGGGGTGTATCTTCCTCAACCGATATTTGGCCATGGCCAACTATACGTGGCGTTGTCCAGGGCCACTTCGCCAGGAGGGTTAAAGATACTTATCGCTGAAAGCTCATAACGCGAGAAGAATACTACAAAAAACATCGTCTATAAAGACTTTCTAGCTAAGATTATGGTACACCGGGCCATAATTCTAATTGACAACGCCGGCAATAACACGCCAACATATATTGCATCTTTTATACGCACAAAAAGTAGCACTTATGATGAACGACACTGTTATACATTGTCACTACTGTCTGTATTTATCTAACTCCTAACTATAATACTAACATGGCATTTGTAACTTATATTTCTAATAGCGGCGATCTGTCAGCCAAATAGGTTTCATTCTTATAGCCACCTCTGTTCTGCACCCTAGGTGTATTCATTTTTAGTTTTGTGATAAGAATTTAGGTACGCCATGCTACCCCTGTTTTTATACATTTAATGCATTACCATAGCTAGACTATGTTGCAAATCATCGCATTACCTTACCAGCTTATCTATGTCTGCTAACATACATGCATACAGGGAAATGGAACTAACCAGTAGCGTGGATGCTCAGCCAAAAACTTCCGTCCCAGCTGTCCCACAGAGATCTCTTGCCTACTTTACAGACCTGAATCCTGCAGACAACACTAAATTCATTGAGGCAAGAGTTTATAGAAAATGGACAGCCGTAAAAGTACCAAGCTTTATTCCTACAGGCTTTTCATGCATATTACTTGATAAGAAGGTATTGTACGAATTTTGTGATTTTAAGACATTTAATATTGGACTAGAAAGGCAATTATGATCTTATAAGTGCAACATAACACAGCTAATTACAGGGATCAGCTATACAGGCAAACACAGACTTGAAAGACAAAGAACGTTTCGAACGCGATCTGCAAATAAATTGTGTTTACAGAATCCAGGGTTTTGGTTTTGAGAAAACAGATGGCTGGGGAAAAACACTCGATAATGACATCACTCTTTGTTTTGGAAAACATACACAGGTTGATCTTTTAAAAGATGACGACTACCCATACCACTATTTTAGTTTTGCAGCTTATAATGAACTTGGCGGAAGACTAGAAAAAAAGAACCCCATACTTACAGGTGCCACCAATTCCCGTATTATTCATTGTAATCCAATCAGAAAATAAACAAAAAATTTTCTAACATGTGTTTGCAGACTATATAGGGTATGTTCACAATGTAGAAAAAGTCAAGGAGTATGGAGGCGCAACTGGCAACAAAATTAAGTTAAGAAATATAGGAATCCGCAACCTCAAGTATGCATTTTATTTTTTATCCTTATTCACATATAAACTCAATAGGCAAGCTATAAACGTGTCAAAAATGTGCAGCAACAACATTGTCGTTTTCACGGTGTGGAATGAAAAGGCCGATAATTTCGAAGAGGAAGAGTACATGAAAATGCAGAAGCCCGTGATATTGGCTGTGAGCTCATGCTATCTAAAAACATACGACGATAAATATAAAACCTTACCATGTACTCACCTAGATGCGTCCATCAACTCTCCTTCAATCTAATGCTTTCTTTATGCCGTGCAGGCCAGCTACAATTATCAGCTACTTCTGCAACCTCTTACTACTTCAATCCGCCGGTTGAGGAGACTACCGAACTGCTTGCTGCGTACAACCAAACTCAACAATCAATTTTTTCACACAATAAATGTTACATCAACACTAACAGGTCGGCATGTATGAACGCAGGTATAATCAAAATAATACGGTCACCCCTCAACTGGAAGTACAAACAGAAAGGCTTACAGATTGGGAACAAGAAAGGACCCGCAACCGTGTTGCCCTAGGTACACTATTACAAATTGACCCGAACACACAACAGGTACGAATAGTGTTACTCAAACCACATCTATTTAATACACGGACAAAATAACTAACAAAAAAAATTAACAACGTGTACTGTTCACCCAAGAGGTTATGATACTCCGAATAGACAACACACAAGACTGCTACTACCAAAAGTGTGATGAATGCGGGGGGAAACTGAGATACGGATTCATCCAAGGACATTGCCACCCATATGGAACTCAACCGAAACCCGAGAAAAGGTACACCAACATAGACAACACTAAATAAAAGATTTTACGTTAATACACATGCCCAATTCATAGCAGAACATACCAACTAATTTATTGCTTTCCCCAATGCAGCTACTCTTTCAGGCTGATCATGACAGACGGGACGGGGAACGCCACTATGACCTGCTTCAGCCCACAAACGGACGGCCTCATAAAAGACGTTAATACTTTGCTTGAAGAAGTGGCCGACAAGAACCCACAAGTTATCCCGTCGCAAATATTGGCATTGGAGAATACACGACATGTCTTCCAGTTCCGGTTCGCCAAGCCAACAGCGAAGGGGCCTCCTACATTCGTCTTGCAAAAAGTAATGGATCACATGTCTTCCATCTTACCGGCACCAACAGAAGGCCCATCATCTCCGCCACCTATCCCAACAGATGACCGGACGGCTACAGAACTGAGCCCGCCACCTACAACGCCATCGGTAACACAAGATACACCAGCAGATGCATCTGGTATAATACACCTGCCAAGTTCATCAACCGTCAGAAAACAATTATTCACCGCTTCTATGGAACAAGAAAGCAGCCCAGAATCAAAAAAGCAGAAGACAGAATAACCGCATAAATATATACTATACTATATAACTCGAATATAAATATGTAATGATGTTTGCTATAAACTGCTGTACAGAACTATCTTGATAAATCAATATTAATGGTTGCATAATGGTGTCACTACAACACCACCATTACGCAGCCAAATTTTGTTGTGTATAACAAGTGACCAGCTGCAGAATCTATTGCACGATAACCTGCCTTTGAGTTTCCATACATGATTCAGACGATATAAGCCGTCCACACAAATGTATGACCAACTAAAAAAGCCAAAAATATCACACACCCAACTCACAAGAATGCCTACAACTAATTTATAAAGAAGATGGGCGTGCTTCAAATTAAGAACTTTTAATGCAAACATAAGCCCATTAATAAGCTTTTATGCAAGCGGCATCACTCAGGCAAACATAACCTAATATTTTCCATAAATCAGCTTTATGAAAATTTATTGTTAATTATAACAGAGTCAGGCGACAAACTAGAAATATATATATATAGAATGTTATAATAAAACGTATAAAAAACGTCTAAAACTAACAACAGAAATATAAATACAACACAATCAACATTTTCGAGATGCCTATAATAGTACCCTTTCAGCAACAAGATTAGCGTCTTAATAATACAAAAAAGAAGACCCACCAATAACGAATGGCAAATGCCAAATTACCAGAACACCAGACAATTATATGCTTGCCGTAACAGATTACAGGTTATGACAAACTAATTCATTCGGTACACGACATCCATATAAACACATAACAAATAAAAAGTAACGAAAGCATGATATTACCAGCTAACAAAAGCAGCCACAACTCATTTATAAAGAAAACGGAGGTGGTCCAAAACTGCCTATATTTTGTATACAACACTATGACAACCATAATAATTTGTAATGGTGTACGATAAACAGTAATTAACAAAATCCTAACAGGCCTGCCAGGTATAACCTGACTGTATAAACCCTTAAGCAATTGTCAAGTACCCTAGGCATGAAAGTACATTATTAAAAAAACATATACCGATACCAAAACCGAAACTGGTGTACACAATCAATGCAAGACAAACATGACATATGGAACTTATCAAGTTCGTGCAGCAAATATAAACGAGCCGGCCAGCTTTTACACAACTGATGTGACCCAGTAACACACAAATACACATTCTTTGCACCTGAATTTCATCAAAATTTCTACTCGATTACTGGTCTTGTGGACTGGAAACAAGTTTCTACGACGCAATCAATTAGTAAGTACATTCACAAACCCACTGTTGAATCACAAGCCAAAACTAAACAACAGATAAACACATACCTAACCGAAGAGCCAATTATTTATCTAAATTTATTCACTTAATTAATACCAAAAATGCAAATTACTACAACTTGCCATTTCTGAGCCAACCCAATTCTAAGCTATTTCACTTGCAAGAGAACAATGGGCAAAAAAAAAGCACTCCCATCAACAGAACATCACAACCAACACAGCACAACACCTCGCCAACTAACATCCACATATACAAGTACCATAGACAGATCAATAATAAACATAAAACACACAATAATATATAATAAGTCATTACATACAAACCGAATTTGAAAGCCACCTTCAACAACAGAACGGGTATGACAACTTATGGCTTCAAATCATTATACAACCACAAAATCTAAAGACATAGCCCCGACTTAAAACATCTAACCAAAAAACAGCATAGCTTCCATCATCGCCTTCGGTCTTGAACGAACCTGATCCAGCCACAGAACATGGACTAACGACAAAAATAGCATAACAAAGACACATACCTAGACACTATAAAACAGTAGACTACACTTATTTACATTGCCATTATACTAGCACACTACTACACGATCTAACATGCTATTACATATGCAAAACATCGGCGAGATAATCCATCACAAGAGAAGCCATGCGACTCGCATCAGCAACATTACGAGCATAAGCGCAGATATGCTGCTCGACAATAGCAATCAGAGCGCGAAGAAGCGCCAAGCTGCGGCTCATCAACACAGAATCCGGGAGGCCCTCAAGCTCCCTAAGGAAAACTTGTAACTGTTGCAACAACACCCTGTCACGAGTTATATGGCGCCTATCATCGCGTTGCCCATTCAGGAGGATAAACCTATATCTCTCGAAAAACAAATAAAACTGCCTACCCCTATCTTGTGAGTTAGCAACCCGAGCAAGTCTATCACTTATAGACAGATTACCATTACCAACACGATTCACATCACCATTAGCAGCATGATTGACATTACCATTACCATAAGACCTATCACTAATAGCAACACTACCATTGGGAATATGGCTGACATTACCACTACCAACATTACCATTACCATAAGGCCTATCACTAATAGCAGCACTACCATTGAGAATATGGTTCACATTACCACTACCAACATGATTATCCATTATTATGATGCAATGAGATAAATGACTACATATGAGAGGAACCTTTTATAGCCAGAATATAAAAACTACCAGACAAAAGCAATTAATTAGAAGATAATCTAACACTTATCTAAATCAAATTAGGTCATATCGGGCAGCTGACCTGCAGATAAAGGGCCATCATTTGGGCGCGTTGGCGAATTTACCCATGCATCTGAAACGCATAGCAACCTCGATATACAAGCCCGCACACACCATCAGCCCCCATTCATAACAAGATAAGCCACAACCGAAATGGTGTAATTAAAGAAGCCAGTGTTAGATTGATAACAGCCAAAACCCACTATCTAAACAATTAAATTAGTATAATCGCTGATTACTCAGCAACATCACATTACCAAATAATGCAGTGACACCTGGTGACTCGTTCTACCTAAACTAAGATGTGAGAAGAAAGGTAAGAAAGAAGTGTGAGTGGAATCCACAATAGTAGGATCCATATGAGTGGATCCGAACCAATAAACACCTATACGGAGCCCCAATACACTGCTTTTATTAAAAAAAAAAAAAAAAACCTATAAAAACCCAAAAATATTTTCTCTTTTCTTTTATAAAACCTATAAAAACTAAAAAGATTTTCTTTTCTGCTTTCTTTTTCACTTTGTTTTGTTTTGATTTGTATGATCACTCGTTCCAAGTCTAACTTGAACGAGTCGTCTTCTTCTTCCACAGTGCCAACTAACCGCAGTCGTCGTAGACGGAGGCAAAGAAACGTACCCGAGTTACGTGATCTTCCTACTCCCATCACCGAGATGGCCGACCAACNTTTTTTTTTTTTTTTTTTTTTTTTTTCTTTTCTTTTTAAGCGACTGAAGTTGTTTCATCACGGTCAACCATATCACAACCATAAATCGAACACAAAAAAGCCGCCGCAACGCGGCGGGTAATTACCACCTCGTTATGTATGATATATGTTGAAGAAAAAAAAAAGTTTTTTTTATCATGCACACTGCAAATCACAAATATTATATTCTTAACAGTTTTACACCAAGCGGTCAAGTTATACTCGTTTTGTGTATCCTCTCTGGTTAACCTAAAGTAAATTAGTCCTAAAAGTAGGCTAAAACACGTTTTGTGCTATACTAAACGAAAAGAAAAATATGATACTCAAAAGAATAAAAGTTGTACAGTATAGATTGTGTTATGTGACTATCACGTTGACTACAAAAAGCCGTAAATCGTTCACCACCGTACAACCATCCCAATCATATATTCTACACTTGACACGTGCTTCAAAGCGAAATATGAGTCGAACTCTTTTTAGACTTTCGAATTTCGATCTCTTAATTAAAGAAAACTATGTATTTTTTAAGAGAAATGATAAGTGTTAGAATTGACAGTTTGGATGTAAAGAGAGAATGAGTGACAAAATACATATAATATTATTGTGTGTGTGTAGGAAGATTAGTAGGAGGATATTGTACTCTCTCCGTCTTAAAATTATTCAGGAGACAAATTCAAATAGTTTAATAAAAGTGGTGCCACTTTAATTTTACACCACTTAAATAAAATATTCCCCAATTAAATTCTCTAGTTTTACTTAAAAATAAAAGTGAACAATTATTTTAAGACATTACGAAAAGAAAATATGGAGTATTTAAAAAAAATGATTTAAAGGCCTAAACATGTGATTATTTTTGTGTTTAAATAGATGTGACAGTGGTTTAGGGGTATGTGAAATTATAGTTTTGGTGCTATCGTTAATATAATATATAAGTTAAGCATGTCATTTTTTTTATTTTTTTATTATTTTTTTTAAATAGTTAGGCATTTCAATTAATGCTTTTATTTTAAATCTTTACTAGTGAATAGCATAAAAATAACTAGTAAGTTACTAATGTTATGCTGTTAAGGCCCTGTTTGATTCATGGAATCTTAAGGATTTTGATGTAATTGACATTTGATTCCATTTCATAACGTGGTTAATTGGCAAATTTAAGGAATTTAGAATCTGAATTACATTCTTTAATGTGTTTGATTAGCAAATGAAATGAAATGAAATGAAAATCTTTCAAAATCCATATATTTACAATTCAACATTCCATAGTATAATAGGAGAAATGTTTACAGTTTCATAAATTTTACTATGCATGTTGTTCATAAAAAAAGTCAATTCTTATTACTGCCCCTCGTCCATATCAAATGTCACACTTTGATTTTCAAATGTCTTTCTTTTTTTTCCTTTTTTTTTTTTTTTTTTTTTTTTTTTTTTTTTTATAACTTTGCACTTTAAATACTTTTTGATGTGTGTTATACGTAATCACTGTGATGCAATATCATACGTAACATGAATTGAGTTTTAAAATGCATTTTCATTCACGATTAATTCTTCCATCAAGTATTATATAATAAACAAAATATTTACAGGTCAAAGTTAAAGAAAAAACTCCAAAAGTCAAATGTGAGACATTTAATATGGGACCGGAGTGAAGATTAGAGTAAAGTCCAAAAATACCACTCTATGTTGTTGTGTCCCGTGTCCTCGCTTTACACGCTCATTTTTTTTTCTAACAACATCCCTCACCCCGCATTAGTAAGGTCAGTCCATGAGGCTAACATGCAAATTAGTTCCTCCGCTTTTCTCCAAACGGACCGGGAAGAGAAAATACTTTGCATCCGCAGTCTAGGGACTCCACGGCTGCATTTCTTTTTGGAATAAATTGGCGTCGTTAGTCCTAAGGACTAACGCGGAACTGCCAAAATTGCTTTTGGAAAACAAATTAAAAGCGGAGCACCCCGAACCCACCGCCACCCACCACGCCACCCACCACGCTACCGACACACCACACCTACCTACCGCACCCTCTCCATCCGCCACAAACCCACTACCACCACCCAGCCCTTCGCCTACACCACCGACCATCGCTACCTACACCCAACACCACACCCACTCCGCTCGCCCCCACTCGCTGGAGTGACTGCTCGTCGGGTTATGGTTGTGGTGGTGGTGGTGATGGACCTGCATGGTGGAGTGGTGGTGTGGGTTGGCTGGTGGTAGCGGTTGTGGTGGCAGTGGTGACAAAGGGTTGGTGGGTGGGCCTGGTGGTGCGTGCGTGATGGGGTGGTGGTCGATGGTACGCGTGGAGGTGGGTGGTGGCCCGGATGATGGTCGCGGTGGCAATGCCAGGTGGGTGGTGGGGTGGCGGTGGACTGGTGGTGGGTGGTGTGGCAGTGGAGGTGCGTTGTGGTTGGTTGCAGTGATGGCATAGGTTGGTGGTGGTGAGGATAGAGATATGTGGCGATAGAGAGTAGAGATGATAGATAGAGAGAGCGCGGCTAGTCCGGGGGTGGCCGGTGATGTGGTGGTGGTGGAGGTGGTGGTTGGCAGTTTGTGGACGGTGGGTAAGGGGGTGACGGTGGCATGCTGGGCTGGGTGGTTAAATGACATAACCAGTTAAATAACAACATGTTGTCGATCCTGATCCTGATCTTAGGACTTACGATTATTAACGATACTGGCAAAGCAAAACGATCCCGGTCTTACTACGATCTTTGAAAGCTTAAGACTTATAGGAATCCCCGATCTTTACCTAAGATCTTAAGATCCTAATCCGATCCGATCCTACTTTTCTCGGATAAAAAACTTAAAAAACTTCACAATCTCTAGATTCATTTTTTGTCCGGAGATCTTAAAAAACAATACTGTATAATCATATTAACATTTCATAATCATAATACATTTAGGACAACATTTCGATAGTAACATGTAACACCCAAGTTTTAAAAATATGAAGCGGAATTTAGATTGGGTGTATACTCTCATGGCACAACAGTTTAATGCATAAGAACTGAATTTTTCCATTTTAGTCCGTTTAAAAGATTTATCATCTCCGAATTTTTATAAATACCCAGAGTCTTTACGAAATGAGGCCTCCCAGTAGTTTGAGCTTATTCAAAATGAGGTCCCTTTGTTTCAAAGTTTAAGAAAATGGGTTTTTTCGAAGATACCGTAAAATTTATAGCCTTTATATGTCAAGTCTGTCGCTCCTCCTTGCCAACTTCGTGATCAGTTTCATGGAGCTTGAGATTAAATATGCTAAACAGCGTCAACACAAAAGGCCCTGGCTGACGTTCTAGAGGTTATAAACAATAAGTCTGTTTCAGAATAAAAGAGTGTAGTGAGTTCTATAGTGTAAAATAAACGGTCTGATTTTTCTAATATCAAGTGTGAAGTGATATCCATAGTATATAGTGAACCGCGGTTGACCTTATCCAACACACATCAACACGGTCTAGTAATAGACTTGCATCGAATACAATTACTTTATAGAATAGCTCGGGTTGTCGCGTCCGTTTATACACCCATAAGTTGGTTTGTTATAAAGTACCAGTGGTAGGTTAAGTTGTTTATATAACCCATAGTTGGTTGTTGCCTAACCGGGTCAAAGCAAAAATACGTTTATAGTTTCGCCAGTTTGGTTGTTTTTCATAGTGTCACATTTGTAAGTTTAGAATAGACTAATTTGTAACGAATACAAAGTATGTATTTAATGATTGGCATACTGATCATGATACCAGTATCATTATCTATTGCGTCTCAAGCCTCATAGAACTCCAACGTTTAAGGCATCAACATGATGTGAATACGTGGCCTCTGCGATGGGTATTTGCCCAATAC
>LBNU01037984.1:7642-21172 GCA_014162995.1 Artemisia annua | reverse complement strand
AATACAAATATTATTAAAATGATTGCAATATTGTATCATGACTACAATCTTGCTCTATTGCTCTAAGCCTCATGACACTCAACGATAGACAGGCATCAAAACATGATGTAAAATAGTGGCCCTCGGGATAGGTATTTGCCAATAACCTATGAGTATGTTTAAATAAAGTGCGTTTGTGTGGCTCATCCTAGCAGACACAAACGGGGATTGTCAGTCCCAAATAGATCTATTCACAATTATTTACGTTCACTCGCAAGTGATTAAGGTGCATGATATGAGGGACTTCAAATATGGCAATAAGGGGTAAACTTAGGCAATAGTGAAAATCGCTTGTGATCATGTTTATAGTAGGTAGCTCTCCATGAGCTATAAAAGCGCATAAAAGTGGATTTATAAGTTCTTAGTAGTTCACAAAAGTTTATAGTGCCTTTGAAAGTAAAAGCAAGTGTCATGTTTTAAAATCAAGTAGAGTGATTTATCAACTGAGTATAAGGTTTGAGTTAAACTAGTAAAGTTTACATGTAATATAAGCAGGTATTTCCCCCGAAAGTAGTTCAAAATAGGTAAAAGGGTACTTGTAAAAGTATAAAGTAAGTAGTTGAGCATGTATCTTCCCCAAAGCATTTATAAAACAATTATAAAAAGAGTAAGAGAGGGGCTATGACTCACCTTAGTGGAACGGTAGGCAGAATAAAGTATTGTTAGGCGCAGAATGGGAATGGCTCCAATGGATGACCTAAATGTGGAAGTCTGAGATAAGTTTAACTTATCGAGGATAGTGATTTGAAGCAATGTCGGATGACGAAAAGCGTTTTGTGGCAGAGGTGGCTTGTGTTTAATGTTGCTTGTGTGGCAAAGTTTATGTTTAAATTGATTTCAAAATATTTGTAAGTATTTGCTCTTGGACAAAGTAGACAAAAGTATTCAAGACGAGTAAGTTTCAGACTCGAGAGTAACCGGAAGATTTAATACAAAAAGTATTTACAATGAAACTATTGGTGAAAGATTATATTTTATTGGTCCAATAATGATAAATACTATAAGTTAAGTATTCGAATTAACCATGTTTCGCGATACGGTATATAAATATAATTGTGTTTATAATTATCTAAGGTTAGTGGATGATAAGTTGAAAAATATCCATAATATATCTGCTATAAATTATATTACCTAGTTTTTGTATTATAGTCGAGTTCATGAAAATAGACTAAGTATAGAGATTTAACAAAAATCGAGCATGGCCCGTCCGTAAATATTAGTCTTTCCTTTATAACCCATTTATCACAAAAAATATCCCTGTTGTTAATGAAGCAATTGGGGTTGATATGTTGGCAGTGGAATATTTGGAAGACAAGGGGCAACAGACAAAATGTGTTGATGTGAAATAATGATGGGGTATGATTGCACCCTTTTGACTTGACTTAGTTCCTCAAGAAAACGTGTCTGTGTGGTTGTACGTATGGAAGAAAAGAAAGAACGACTCATATATAGAATTAGTTAAGTACTTGGAATTGCATGTGTTAAACATGAGTCAACTTGTGGCAATGATTCGGGAGGACAAAAGGAAGAAGACACTTTGGTTTTATGATAGCTTGGAGTGTTTGCATGAACTCAATGATGGCATATGATGAAGGTGGTACGAAGTGTAAGTGTCACACCCTGAATTTACCTGTTATATGGCAGCGGAATGGAATACCTGGGTGTAACGAACAGGGCATCTCATACAAGGTTATATTGAACGACCTAAAGTGTCGTTTTGAAAATACATCGTTTGATCATTAAAACATTCAGAGTTTACAAAATAGGTCCCATAATGGTGTTACAAGTTCATGAAAAATAGTTCAACTTGATCAAACGTTACATAAGTGCATAAAATGAAAGGTAAGACGCGTCGACTCTTCGACTCCATGATGGTCCATATGCAAGTCACATGTTGTTATCTTAGTAACCTGAAAATACATTGCTAAAACGGTCAACAATAATGTTGGTGAGAAATCATAGGTTTAGGAAAATGAATGTTATACGATAACCATAAATATAAGTGTATGACTACCCGTCACATGATTGTATGACTACCCGTCATATGGTTGTAAAATTGTACAATATTACTTAAGCTCATGACCCCGAAGCTAGACTGTAGGTAATGCCCCAAATGGAGTGCTTTGCCAAACACTTGGAATGATCAAATGAAATGCATCCGCTTGACTGTTGGTAACCCCAACACGGATGGAGGCGTCACCCTCAATAGATCTATCCACTCACTCTCGCTTAAATACAATTAACGGTTCATGATGGTGGGGACTTAAAACATGGCAATGTAGTAACTTAAGTAATGTATATGGATTTGATACTTAGGCTCGTATGAAAAATGGTGCAATGTATTCTCCCCCGTGGGATTTGAAAACAATAAAAATGTAAACGGGGCTATGAAAACTCACCTCAAGGAATGGCACAATATGGAATGTATGAACTGAAGTAATGAGGTGCAACTCCTAGCCGCAACCTAAAATGAATGCATGTAATCTACTTTAGATTATGAAATGGGTTCATGTATGCACTTGCACTATAATCTATACCACTCGTTTTGTATTCAAAATATATATTGTTGGCGAAAATATAAATTACATCTTCGTATAAGGTCATGGTGATTATTACATGTTCATATAGTCTAATAATGTTATACAATAGTTATATAGTGAATAATAGTGAAATATAGGTTTTAGACGTAAAGTATAACACTTAGTAATTTTTGAAATACGGTTAAAAATGGCTTCGGAAAACTAATTGTAAAACAGTGAATATTGAGAGTTAGGAAGTAAAATTGGTATTTCTGGAAAGCCTAGCACCAAGCCTCAAAATGTTCAGGAGTGAAGTTTTGCTCAAAGTGTCTAGATTTTATGCTAAATGGTCGAGAAGTATGGTACTTTAGGCTAAAGCTGCCATTTCTGGGCAGTTTTTATGAATATTTGGATGGCTGTAGATCACTCATCTTAAGTCCAAATGACGAACGGCTTTTTGATTTGAAAACTAGGCCAGGTGCTCTAACTTTTGTTCCTTGTGGTCCAAAACTCCAAAACTGAGTCAATTGACGGGAAAATGGCTCTCAACATGGGTGTTTCTAGGTATACTTAGAAAATTTCTGGGTAAGTGCTGGTGGTTTATTAGTGAAAATAATAACTTTCGAAAAATCATAACTAATTCGTTATAAGGCCGATTTTCAAGTTCTTTATATCCCCGGAAAGGTAAAAATATATACTAACATATTTTCAATAGTTTGGAAAGTTTTGAAAAGGTCTAAGGCTCGTTTTTGACCAAATAGATTCGTACATCAGCAAAGTATTTTCCGGAAAATGAATAAGTCTAGTAGCATTTTGTTTTTGGCATAATTTCTTCGTTATAAGTCTGTTTTTAGCGGTTCAAAAGGCCATAGTTTCGTCTAAGGATGTATTTTCTAAATCTTTGGCCAAAAATATCCCACAACCCACTGATTTTCCCACGTTTTTAAAATGAGGACAGTAGGTTTTTATATAGTGCCAAAATGGATTTTCCTAGTTACTAACTTGTCCAAAATCACTCAAACAACAACCAATCATCCCATAACCTACCATACACCTTCTTGGGGTGTCATGGGTTCCTAAATATCATTCACCAAGTTAATCTACCAAGGGTTTGCTTATAACCCATTTCTATGGCTCAAAAGATAAATAAATGTAAATTGAGTGGTATAAACTAACAAGTGCATGTAAATCTTGTATAAAAATCATGTGAACATTGTAATAACTTGGTAAAATTATAAAAATGAGTTTGACATACTTACTTGAAAGATTAGTGAGTTTTGATGATGTTTAGGATGAAAACCTTGGGATTTTTATTTCAAAATCCTAACAAGGAATATATAAACAACTAAACTATAATTTGATCTTGCAAAATTTGATGTTTCTTCCTTCCTTCTTGGTTTGGCCGTGGGTTTTGAAGCAAGAAAGGATGGGTTTGTTTTTGATTTTTGTAAAGTAAGATATGTGTCAAAAGTCTTGTGTTTACTTGAAATATCTTGGGTCAAATGGCATTTTTGTAAATAAGATGTCAAGTTGAAGTAAAACATGTGTATGATGATGAGGCTTATGAATCATAAAATGGGAGGTGGCGTGGCATTAGAAGAAATAAGATAGGAGATTTTGTTTTTATCTTGTACATTATTTGTTTTACGGGGTACCGTTTAGTGTATAGTTGGGTAGTTTTAGCGTTATCGGGTACCGGGTTAATTAAAAATAAAATATAACGGGACAACACGGGATATAATAAGGTTGTAAAAATTATAAAAATATAATTTTCATAAACATTGGGTATTTTGATAGGTATTGCTTTGTTGGTACAATATTTGTTATATATAGTTCAAGTAAAGGTTTATTATTTGGTTAACCACCAAAAATAAATAATATATAGTTTTATAACCTTAGTGGAAAAATAACTAATATAAAAATATATTAGTGCTCTAGTGGAATTTGTTTGGTACATTAGGTTAAAAACTAATAACTTGTCTTATTATTTATATACAAATAAATAAATAAGGGTAACTTGAAAATATATATCTACGAGTGGAATAGAATGCAAATGATGTCGTGATGCAATGTAGACTAACCCTAGTCTAGAAAATGTACGATGGTTGACAATGTGACTTAACCTACCCGGTCTTGTCAAATGGATACCCGTAAACCCTGTTTACGTGAAATGTTGAATTGAAATTCAATGAATAGGAAATGTCGGGAATAAGGAAAATTGGCCTGAAATGGAGAATTGTGACAGTAAGAATGTGGTCAAACTAAGGTGATGAATAGGGTGGGAGTTAGTAGCATCTCGTCCTTGTGGATGTGTTGCCGAGAAGAAGGAAACAAGAAAAATCATCATGGTGATTTGTTTGGGTACGGTTGTGAGTATTTGAAGGTCAACTCATATTAAAAATGTGTTACACATGTTTAGGGAAAACATTTGTGAGGTTTGGGAAGTAACGAGTGAGTTTTAAATCAAAGTTCCAAGTTTTCAATAATTTGTGAAAAGTGAGTTTGGGAGCTAAACTTTGGTGACTTTTAAATGGGTAAATGTATGCGGTTTTTAAAACGATTTGTTCCTCGTGATTCTTTGTTTTTAGATAAAACGGGATGTGTAAAAATATATATGTGTCGTTAAGAAAATTCATGAGGTAAACGACCAAAGTAAATGGCAGTTGGGACATGTATTCGGAAATAGTTATAAGGGTTTTGTAGGTTTTATTTTGGGTTTTGGGCTTTTGTGGGGTGTTCGTGGGCTGGGTCAACGAAAAGGAAAAGAAAGAAAAGAAATAAAAGGGTCCGTTTGGTGAGTTATGTTGACAAGGAAATTGGGCCGAGGCCCAATGGGTCACGTAGGCCCATTTGGCTTGTTTTGGGTATTGGGTCGAGGCCCAATATCATTAGTGAGTATTTAGGAAAATTTTCGTCTCGGGAAATTAGTAGATCATGTTTGGTTAAAACGCGAAAATTTGGCCTGTAAAAACGGTTAGTTAAGCAGTGATTATAGATTATCCTTCGTTAATTATTTGAAATTGGGAGGGAAATTTATGGGATATTACAGTACCTACCCGTTAAACAGAATCCCGTCCCGGGATTCTAGGCTAAGGTAGTTGTCGGAAGACTTGTAAAAATTTCAGTAAAAGTGAGTGGAAGTTATTGGAACAAAATTTTCAGCGGGATAAGGTTGTTATGAAATCGTCGGTTGAGTAACACTCTAAGCGAGGTGTTGGAAGATAAAATGTGTGGGCATAATCTAGAGATTTTTAAGTATTGAAGCCATATAATTTTAGTAGAAGGTGGATTCATCGTAGTAGATGTGAAAATTGTTGTTCTCACGATAATTTTGACTTGGGAAAAGATTTATTTTTGAACGAAGATGGTTATTTGTCATGTTTGAGGATTATATGGTTCACAACCTTTTGTTTTGTGAAAGTTAAAATCTGTGGAACCTACCCGTTAAACTGAGGTGTTTGTTAACAATAGATTTTTAACAAAGAAGGTTGCGGTCTGAAAACTTTGAGGAAGTTGTTGAACTTCAACTTTTGTAAAGAAAACTTGTTAAATAAACTTTAAGTGATGACAACACAGAATCAGTTCGCTTCCGAGTAAAAATTATATATAAACACTTTTTTTTTAAACATGAACAGTGATTTCAACGGCCGTGAACAGTACCGAACAGTAGTCCAACGGGCTACTCCCGCTTTTTAAATACCTCATTTTCCCAAAGTTTTCTTTTTCAACAACATTCCTCTCATCAAATTTTCAAAATGCTTTATCCCGTTACCCTACTTGCGATCGTGTATGTTGTTTCCGCCACTATCTACTTGGCATATGTTCCAAAAGAAGACCGTGCATTTTTGGCCGTGCATTTTAGCGTTCCTAGTACCACTTGTGGCCCTAGCGATTACCATCTTTACAAACGGAGGGATGGTTTTGTGCAAAAAAAAATGATGTAAATACAGGAAATAATCAAGAGGTGATAAAAAAGTACTCAAATATAAATTTTGAAGTTGTTGAGTCGTATGATTTGTGAATTTGACATGCTTTTTCTGCTTTAGTAGGTGCAAATAACGATATGAACGTTCTAACTTATTCTTTGTTATTCTACGACCTTATTGACGACATCGCCTTAATGGATCCATTTGAAGTGAATCTTACATACAACAAAGGTATTACCTAGTCAACGTGATTTATCTAAAATATGTTTTTTTTTTTTTTTTTTTTTAATCATTTTCGATGACACGATATGAGAAACATTTGAAGATTAAGACAAGATAAGACAGTGCAAGAAAAGATTTCAAACGAGCTTTTGGTATCCTCCAAGGATGTTGAGGAATCATACAACAACTTCTGCGGGCTTACGCTATCAACAAGATACGAAGAATCACACACACTTGCATCATATTGCATAACATGATTAGAAAAGATCAAAAATTTGTAAGAAATGAATTTAACGAATTGTATGCTAATTCCTAGCCAAATATGTAATGGGTATGGATCATGAGATGCACAACACAATGAAGAAAAACTAAAGAATAATTACATGATAAAAGTACACATAAAACCTTTCAGAGAAATATTATGGAGCATCTGTGGGGAAAACAGGATTATTCTAACTTTAATTTTATATAATTTTTTACATAGTTTTTTTAATTCTACATATTTTTATTTATTTATTTATTTATTTATTTTTTGTAAATATGTAAATTTTTTTAGGTATAAAAGTTATTGGTTAAAAGGACAGAAAATATAAGATAATTGGGGACATTGATAGGAGCGACTTAAGTTGAGTTATAAAAGACAATGTTTTTTTTATTCACGAGCGATGCAGTTGTGTTAAATAAAAAACAAGAATTAAGAAATAAGAAAAATAAAATAAAATAGGGTTTTGTCATGTGTCACCGAAGATACTTTGTGCTCTAAAGCATAGAAGCTGTAACACCCCAACCCGACATGGGTCAAAATGCCACATTATGGTGTCACTCAGAACATACAACGCAAGCGGAAGACTTATGAAACATACAAGTTACAAAGGAAATACTAAGGAAAATAACGAAATATTAATTCTATACAAAGGTGTTAGGAATACGTTTTTTCCTATAGAAGATTCGGTCACCCCAAGTATGTTAAAGCATTGTATAGCTCGTAGTATTTAATATAGTAGTTAATACGTAGTTTAGTTTAGTTAGTATTCGTGGTGTCGGGTCGGGTCTTTTACCCTCTGTCAGCCCGCTCCACAGCCTAGTAGAGGCACTCATCCACCTTGTAAGTATAAATACCCTCTCCCACCAAGGGAGAGGGTTGGACCTTTCACTAGTAATTTCATTTCACTTGTTCTTTCTCTCTCTAAAAGGCTCCCAATCTCTACTTTCTCTCTCTAACTTCTTACTACATTTCTTAGCTATTCGATCCATTAAACCACATGAACCAAACGTGCTTTATGTTTTAGTGTGTCCTACAATTGGTATCAAGAGCCTAGGTTTCATCTTAGGGCCTTGGATACACGGATTTTGGTTGGTTTTTGTGGTTTCTCTTGGTTAGAATAGTTTCTCTTGAATAACACCTTGGTTTGATCTTTGTAGTGTTTTATGATGTGTTATGGTTGTACTTTCGTGCTTAGTAGTGTTATAGTTACTTAGTTCTTGAGTTGGAATAGTCTTATCTTTCATTGGTTTGGTGGTGTGAAGGATTTTGTATGTTTTTCTATCTAGCGATTAAGTCTTCTGGTTGGTATTCTTGGTAGCGATTAAGTACGACTGGACAACGATTAAGTTGTAGCGATTAAGTTGTTATTGCTATTTTGGGACTACTGGACAAATCGCTAGACAGCGACTAGTTTGGACTGTAGTGGTTAGCGATTAGTACAAGGTGTCTTTTAGTGGATAGCGATTAACTAATTCCAGCGAATAGCTTTTTAGCGATTAACTGGTTTTAGCGATTACTTTTCCTAGCGACTATCTCTCATCAGCGATTAAGTTCTGTCGGCGTTTAACTAAATCCAGCGATTAGCTTTTTAGCGATTAACTGGTTTTAGCGATTACCTTGGGTCAGCGATTAACTTTGGGATCAGCGATTAAGTTTGGGCCAGCGATTATCTTTGGATAGCGATTAAGTGTGATTGCAGCGATTAACTTTTGGACTTGTGGTGTTTTTGTGATTGGCTAAGTTTGAGATTTCTTTGATTTGTTGACTACTTGTGCTTCGGGAAACGTTGTAACTTAAGTCGTTTCGATTAATTTGAGTGTGATTTGACGTTGTAAGTTATTACTTACGGCTTGACTTATCACAATCGAATAGATTGTTACTTGATTTGTCTCAACTTGATTCCTAGCATAAAGTGTGACTTATTTAAGTTCTCATTCTAAGTTCATATTGCATACTTCATCTTTCGGTTTTTCTCTGTTGACTTTAGTAAAATCCCGGGAAAGAATCTATTTTTCGGTTTAAGTCACGAGTTGTAAAATCCCGTTAAAGACTACACCATGACTACTATGGCTTCTATTGATGATATCCAAGCTGTTGGGTCTGATACTCGACCTCCCATGCTCGACAGAACTGACTATGAGTCATGGTCTCAAAGAATTCATCTGTATTGTCAGGGCAAAGAAAATGGGGAGAACATTCTAAGATCGATTGATGAAGGGCCATTTCAGATGGGTACTACCAGGGATGTTATCTCCACCAGTGAAGATGGAACAGTCACCTTTGGAATTGACAGACCTCGTACTTACAATGATCTTAACGAAGCTGAAAAGAAATGCTATGATGCTAATATTCGAGCTTCCAACATTGTGATACAAGGCTTACCCAAGGACATATACAAACTGATTAACTTCAACACTGAGGCCAAAGCCGTTTGGGACAATGTCAAAATGTTGTTAGCTGGTTCAGAACTTACCAAAGAAGATCGTGAATCTCAGTTGTTTGATGAATTCGAGCACTTCAAAATGAATCCCGGTGAAAGCATCAATGACTACTATGTCAGATTCCACAAGCTTGTGAATGACATGAGAATGATCAGAATGACAATGCCCAACATCCAACTCAACTCAAAGTTTGTCAACAATATGTCACCAGAATGGGATCGGTTTGTCACAGCTGTGAAGTTAAACAAAGGACTCAAAAACACCAACTATGAACAACTCTATGCTTACCTGCAACAACATGAGAAACATGCCATGTATGATCGTCAACTGAGAGAAAAATTCCATCCCTCAAATGATCCTCTTGCTCTAATCTCCAGTGTTCAGGGACTAAACCAATCCTCAATTGATTCAATCAATCATCCTACTGCTCAAGCAACACAGAATCAGTCTTCCCTTGGTCAAACATCCATGCAATCATCAAGTGTCAAGACTAATTACAAGACTCTGGGAACTCTCACATTGATAAAAGGATTGATAATCTCTCCAACCAAGTCTCACTGTTGGTTCAACAATTCAGGAATACACTTCCTCAAACCAACAACCAACTCAGAACCTCGTCTAACCCATGTAATCTTGCTGTTGTGGAAGATGGGCGTGTTGTGGTTCAAGGAAGGCAAAATGTCCGGGGAAATGCTCAGAATAGGATGGGGAATGGTAATCAAGGGCAAGGAAGACAACCCAAGTGCTACAACTGTGGTGGGTTAGGTCATATTGCAAGGAACTGCACTCAACCAAAACGTCCTCAGAACTCGGATTACTTCAAGGATAAGATGTTGCTGATGCAAGCACAAGAGAATGGAGTTTTGCTGGATGAGGAACAACTGCTGTTTCTTGCGGGTGATGAGGGGAATTCTTTTGATGCCGATGTGGATGATCAACCAGTTCAGGATCTTGCTCTCAACGACCCAAACATCTTCCAGGCTGAAGATTGTGACGCCTTTGATTCTGATGTTGATGATGAGCCCACTGCACAGACCATCTTCATGGCCAATCTTTCATCTGTAGTCACATCGCCACAACAATCGGGTTCTCCCAAATCATCCATCATTTCTGAGGTACTCAAATTGTATGACACATATGAAACATGTGCTGTTCCAAAGATTCTCAATGAAGTACATCAGACTAGTGTTGTCACGCCAGATGATGTTGATTTGAAAAACAACAATGTTTCTTCAAAACAACAACATGTGGATAACAACAAAGAATCTGATGAACCTAGTAGAGCATCTTTGAACTACAACTACTCGTTTCACGACTCTCGACTGGCTCAAAAAAGGAACTCATAAAAAGCACCGAAACGCACAGCATTGTTATCATCAATATGATGATTGGGTAACTAGCAACTGTTACTCTGCGCTGGTTTAACAGCCTAACTCTACTTCTGAGGTACCCTCTCTACTGGCTCGCCGCCGACTACTCCTACTGCTAGATCGCCATCTATCCCCGCTGTAAGCTCTACTGCTGGAGCACGGACTACTCGTCGTCCTCCTCCGTCTGCTGTTGATGATAGAGTTATGCTCATACACTGTCTTTACTATTAGTCTACGTAAGATGTTTTGTATCACTTCTACTTGTATTAGAATCATTCTTCTCGTCTTGCTGTAAGGAAGTTGGATGTAAGCCGTAGGTTCCTTGGTGTATAAAAGACGTGATCCTAGGGTTGCACTAGAGTAACGTATTACTTCTAGTATTCATAAACTTCAGCGTCTTGTACCAAACCTACGGGCTTAATTCACAGAGTGCTCGTATTAATTATATTGAAGGTTTAAGGTGTGAATCACTTGTGATTCGTGTTCTCTT
This sequence comes from Artemisia annua, assembly GCA_014162995.1. NCBI lineage: Eukaryota > Viridiplantae > Streptophyta > Magnoliopsida > Asterales > Asteraceae > Artemisia > Artemisia annua. The sequence goes on along the minus strand of LBNU01037984.1, from coordinate 9,900 downwards.
AAGTTTAATTTCATTATAACTTCCGCATAGTAATTAAGGTACATACAAGGATAAGCTTCATACTTATTGTCTTGGTTTATCTTAAGATAGTAACTTCTAGATCAATTTGCTTCAACTGGGTTAACATTATCCCATATGAACAATATATGAAACAAAATGCCGAGTCTGTTTTACCAAATGATGACTCCTCTGTTGATAATGACATGAGTGAATTTGATGAATACGCTGCTTTTATACCTGATGATACCGTGACCACTAGGATTAAAATTCTTAAAGATCAGGTGAATATGTATCAACAACGTGCAAAATTTGAGTTAACCGAACGTGAGCAGAAAATGGATTGGCAAAAATGTGTGCATACATTACCGAAAGAAACTTAAAGGAAGAAGCTTTAAGAATGGAAATAAAATCTTTACAAAATCAAGTTGATCAAACTGTTAAGCAAAAACAGGAGATTCAGGAAAGTGTAACCACACTAAAACTAGATTTTCAAACTAAAGAAACTAAACTCTTAAGTGACTTTTCCAACTTGAAAGCCTTAAAGAACAAGCTTGAAAATAAGTTGTACACACAAGGCCAAACCATTCAAACTGCTCAAATGATGCATAAGCACATTAAGTTACGTGATTAACATAGCAATAAGGATGTAGGAGTGCCTAAAACTAATTTTCTTAGGAGCGCTAGTGCCTCTCAACCTGCTTTATATGATGCTAATGTGATGCTTACACCTAATCATGCCCCCTTGATGTGCATAATAATGAGGAAATTAATGAAATTGAATCAGTAAATAGAGAAAGACTTGAGAATAAAATGAAGGATCCGCAAGAGCATTAAAAAACGTGTCAATGTCAAGCCCCATAATTACTATGAATAGACTAGATTGACGGTTTTTGTTCCCCAAACTAGGTTAACACCTGAACAGATTTTTTGGTCTTTAGACGTTGAGAAAATGAAAGCTGAAAAGCTTAAGGCCACAACTCCCCTTAAGATTGCAACTCCAATGGTGTATCCTCCCAATACACCAATGCACCTAGTTCAGTTAGCTCTTCCCACTTAATGTAAAACTCTTATTAGCATATACGTTTTGTATCAAATGTTTGCTGAATTCGACAAAACATGTAAAAAGAAAATTACACCAACGGGAATTACTGAGGGCGAAAGGGGGTTTGAATTAACAAAAGAGTGTTACCTTACAAAAGTTATTCCGTTTTTTAAACAAATCAAAGAACATTTTGAAGGCTTGCAAATGTCTCTTAAATCTGAGATTAATGAAATGAAAGATGTGTTTAAAAATCTGGAACTTGAAGGAAAACAAACTGCAATAGACCTTCAACATAGTAAAATTGCGAGGAAGAATGCCCTCATCATGAATGATAATTTAATTGCGAAGTGCATTGCTCAAGATGTGTTTTATACTGTTACTGATTCTTCCTTAACTGTTTGCCAATTTCATGAAATGTCTGTCGCATTAAACGTTTTTCAGAATCGTGTTGTTGAGCTTGAGGGGGAGAATTTAAGATTGCAAGAAAAAAATTCAAAACGATGATCATGATAACATGATCAGGAATTTTTCGAAATTAGAAGTTAATAATCTCAATTTGCAACGAAAAATTCAAGCTCATACTAACACGATTCATAAGTTGAGGGCTCAAATTGCCCAATTGAAATCTCATAAGAGTGATGTGATTGAACCCCAGAAACCTCCGTGCTTAGATTCTCAAAATTTTCAACTCCAAAATATCATCAAACATCTTAAATATGAAAATGATTGTTTTCAAGCTGAAAACTCAAAGGTCAAACAACATTACAAAGAGTTACATGATTCAATTAAGATCTCACGTGACAAAACCAATGAGAAAATAACGTCTTTGTTAAATGAAATTGAGAATCTAAAGACTCAGGTGAAAGGGAAAATGCCTGTCACCGCATGTGATAGCATTCTCTCCATGGTCGGTAAATCTAAAAGAAATGCATATGATGCCGTAACTATTCCTCTTCCCCTTAGGAATAATGCGTTTGTCCATAGTGAGTACCTTAGGTATCTTAAGGATTGCCTTGACATGCTTTGTGAGACCGTGGAAGAGGTTAGAATGGTGAGACCTGTTGATAATGCCATCCTTGATGTTTATTATCTCACCAATAGATCATATGAACTCTTAGATTATGCCATTGGTACATGTCCCAAAGCTGTTAGCATGAGTGATAAGATTAATGAACCGTCCTCTAAGGATAAGAACAAGCATGTTGCCTTTAATGTA
>LBNU01037983.1:271544-313435 GCA_014162995.1 Artemisia annua | reverse complement strand
TTTTTTTTTTTTTTTTTTTTTTTTTTTTTTTTTTTTTTTTTTTTTTTTTTTGTGTTTTTTTTTTTTAAAGTGCCTTAAACACATATTTTTTATATAAAAAAGTATGTGTATATTAAAAGCACTTTAATATGTGTCCAATGGATAAATGTTAGGGCATCCACTATGTGAGGTCTAAGAATAGGTCCATAAAACTTAAAAAGTTTTATTTTTTATATTAGCCAGTGTTGCTAAACAAGGCCTACAAGGCCGATTAATCGCCGGCTAGGCGCTACTGGGCCACCAACCTTGGCGATTTATGTAAATCGGTCAACCATGGTCAAACTTGCCGAAAAATTGCAAATCTAGCAGGAAATACCCAAAACTCGTCGAAAACTAGTTTTAATCACTTATAGTCATTATTTATATTACAAGACTTTTTTTTTTTTGTTGTTTTTTGTTTTTTTTTTTTTTTTTTTTTTTTTTTTTTTTTAAGAAAAATCTTGCTGGGAATACCCAAAACATGTCAAAAATGCCGATCCGATCAATCACCGATTAATCCCGCCTAGACCGATTATAAGCTACAAGGGGGTCGACCGGCCGACCGCCCGACAACCGATTCATGATTTTTGCAACCTTGATGTTAGCCATAATGGAGTTTTATTTTATACCTATGTAGCATGAAAAAGTTATAAATGTTAGACGGTTAGACCTGTTCATAATCTCAAGACATTAAATGCAAGGTTTAAAAGCACGGAAACGAGTTTCGAGGCGTTTCCCCTCCGCCTCAAGAGGCGTAAGCCTCGAGGCGGAACGAGGCGTAAGGTCGAGGCGGAATTAAAAAAAATATAGAAATTATATATATAAGTTTTAATAGGTATTTATATATTTTATATACATATTTTATAAACTTTTATTGATTTTTTTATTTTATTTAATATTTTTGAATTATATATTTTATATAAATGTTGCAAAATTTATATTATATATACATTTAGTTGTATATTTGAGTAAAACCCACTCTTAATTAACATAAAAACTTTTACTTGACCCATTTGTAATTATAAATAGGCCCAATAAAAAAACAGATCCGGCCTTTTAAGATAATAACTACTACCCATATATTATATAACTTATCTCTCTCCTTTTAGGTTTAAAACAAATGCAGCCACCTTTCACTTCTTCCTTACTTCAACACACAGATCCACCAGATATTGACTGGAATATTACTTAATTGGATGTTGGCACCAGTATTGAACACAGATCCACCAAATCCACCAATATTGAACACAGATCCACCAGACCCACCGCCCAAAAAAACAAATAATCCGCCTCGTACCCGCCTCGCCGCCTCACACGCTTCACCACCGCCTCACCCAACCAAGGCGTACGTTCCAGATCAACCACCAGAGGCGCCGCCTCATATGCGTTTTCCGGCCGATTCGCCTCAAGGCGCCGCCTCACACCGTTTTTTTAAACCATGATTAAATGCATGTGTTGTATGAAACAATTATAAAGCTTTAAGATGTTTATACCAGAGTAGAAATAAATTTATTAGCTCAAAAAGGTTAATGAAACAAACTGCACTATACAAGCCGTTAAAACAATTTTATCATTTCATACACACAAATGTGAGATTCTAAAAACTCCACAAAATATATATTTGAACTACTGGTAATACAAAAAAATGTAATGAATTATACTACCAAAAACAACCAAATCCTTGTGACTAATTCCATTATCACTTAATTGCCTTGACTTACCAACATAGTTCATCAACAACTCCTAATGTTGAAATTTCATAAAATAACGAGTTAGTTAAGCCTTGTCCTCCCTCTAAAATATCATAATATAAATCTTTTGTACCCTCATCCTTATCTCATATAAAAACTCCTTTATGCACTAGTCTTACACCCTGACTTAAAAACAAAATTAAGACAATAAACCACTAAAAAAACTCTAATAAACAACATAATCACACATGTCCAAATCTAATTAGCCCTAAACTCAAAAAGCCAAGACCAAAAGTAGTTTGACTTTTAAACAACACCAACTCTTATTTTAATCAAACCAGTCCCTTTAGTTAAAATCTAACCATAGTTAAACAACCAAAATGTTTTCATTCTCATTTTCATTTTCATTTATCCCCTTTGTTTATCAAAACTTAAAAAAAAAAAAACCAAAGACTTTTTGCAAACCCTTGTTTACTTCTCTCTATCTATAAAAGATTTCACTTTTTTTTATTTTTAATAAAAAATCTTTTCATCAAATTTTGATTAAATTCGTTGTTAAATATTACTACTACTACTTTTGACTTTAATCAAAGATTTTAGTGATCTGTTTTGTTTTTATCTAGTTTTGTTCTTATCAATAGTGCTAAAATTTAGGGAAAATGTCTGAAACCCTAGTTTAGTACTAATTGAGCTGATTTTAAGACATGGGTTTTGTTTATTGTTTAATGTTTGATTAGTTGATTGATTTAAAGCTGTTTGTTAACCTTAAAAATAAGTGCTTTTTTGAATCCAAACCCTAAGTTAGTTAAGCTGTTAGTTAAGCTGTTGGTTAAGCTGTTGTTATGACTGCTGAAGTGGATAATTCGTTGGCTTTGGTTGAGTCAGCGGTTTCTGGTGAAGGCAGTGGCGCTTCTCCGGCTGCAAATGTCGAAAAGCCCGTTAAGCGAAAGCGGAATCTTGCTGGCATGCCAGGTGGGGTTATAATCTTGTTATGTAGTTAAAGTTGTTGTTTTTATGTTAAAGTTGTTATTTTTAGCATATGGGTATTGGAGTTATGTGATTAGGATTTGTTATTTTTCGATATATAGATCCGGATGCTGAGGTGATTGCGTTATCGCCCAAGACTTTAATGGCGACGAATAGGTTTGTATGTGAAATATGTAATAAGGGGTTTCAGAGAGACCAGAATCTGCAGTTGCATAGAAGGGGGCATAATTTGCCGTGGAAACTTAAGCAAAGGACTAGTAAAGAGATTAGGAAGAGAGTTTATGTGTGTCCTGAACCGTCGTGTGTTCATCATGATCCGTCGCGGGCGTTGGGTGATTTGACGGGGATTAAGAAGCATTTCTGTAGGAAGCATGGTGAGAAGAAGTGGAAATGTGATCAGTGTTCGAAGAAATATGCGGTTCAGTCTGATTGGAAGGCTCATTTGAAGATATGTGGGACGAGAGAGTATAAATGTGATTGTGGGACTTTGTTTTCGAGGTTAGATGGTTATGGAAGTCTTGTATTTTTGGATAAAACGTGTAAGTGGATTTGTTTTTAAATGTTGAAGATTTTGTTTGGTTATGTGTAGGAGGGATAGCTTTATTACCCATAGAGCGTTTTGTGATGCGTTAGCTGTGGAGAGTGCTAAAGGTCAGCCAGAAGATGAACCTCCTCAAAAGAAAGACGAAGAACCGAAGCCTCAATCTGTTGAATCAACGCCACAATCAACCTCAACAGCATCACCGCCCCCACCACCAGTACCACTGGCGCCAACTCCACTCACTGTCGTCGCCCCTGTAACCCCTGTAGCATCTTCCGTGTTGTGTATTAAAAATACTCCAGGTATAATGTCGTACATTGTAAGGTTTTAACGAGTAACCGTTGTTTATATCTTAAAGAAAGCAACAAAAAGATTTGTTTTTTTTCGGTTTTGTCTTGGTGTTAGGTGTGCTGTTTAGAGATTTATTATAATCAAATATATCTTGGTAAAGATTGCAAAAGAAAGATGAAATCTTATATGTGTATTGCTATTTTACTTGCAGAGCTGCCAGAAGTTTCCGAGTTGAATAATGATCCTAGACCCGTCTTGGACAATCAACCACAGTTGGTGGGGGGTTTGACAGTAAGCTGTAGTGGTAGCTGCAGCTCAACCCATACAGGAAGCACGAGTAGCAGTGTTTTTGCAAGCTTATTTGCATCATCAACTGCATCCAAAAGTTTACAATCACAGCCACCTCCACAACCACAACTTCAACCTCAAACAACGGGATACCAAGATCTAATGCAAACCTTGGTCCAACCTACACAAACACCTGATCTTACACTACCACCTGTAGCTCAAGAACCAATATCCCTATGTTTATCGACCAGTCCTGGTTCGTCAATTTTCAGAACAGCAGGACAGGATATCCGGCAATATGCTCCTCCACCTCAGCCCACCATGTCAGCAACAGCATTACTTCAAAAAGCTGCTCAGATGGGTGCATCTGCCTCCGGTGCATCACTACTTAGGGGATATGGCCTTGAACGAGATGACACAGATGGTGCATCTATTGCGCTGGGGCTCGGGGTGGGCTATGATGGGAGGACTGGTTTTGAACAACTCATAATGGGGACTCCATCTGTATACGGGCCTAAACATACCCTTGATTTTCTCGGGTTGGGTATGGCAGCTGGTGGTGGAACAACCAACGGTTTGTCAGCTCTGATGACCTCTATTGGTGGGAGCCTTGATGTTCCAAAGGCTGTTTCATCTTTCGGGCTTGGTGGCCGAGGCAGCAGCGGCGAGTTCACTGGAAAAGACATGGGGACGCAGTAGGCACTTGGCAATTCGATCCTATATTCCAGATTGTAAGTAGACCTACATTTTACTTTCCTCAGTTATTCTAGCTTGGTAACTTTTGTTTGTAGTAAGTTAGCCTAAATTTCCAATATGGAATTTTTTTTAATCTATATTTATATATATATATCTTTTTTACTGTTTTGACATTTGATGTAAATTAATATTTTATCTTTATTTGTATAATTAAATCCAGAAATATATTATGGGGCTCTGGATCTCCATTTGCTTAGGACTTTAAAGGAATCAACCTATGCCAACTTGCTTTTTCTTAATCATATGTTTTGCATCTAGGATTCTGTTAATTGTTGACTTTTTATATCTGAAAGAAAGTATGTGTGGCTTAAATAATTTTGTTTCCAACTTCAAGAGTTGACTTCCTCGAGTCCAAACTTGTCCCCATACATTGCTCTCACTTTTCCAACACCAACTTCAATACTGGGAACTTGATTATGTTCGCAACCTGAATGGTTTATATCACCGTGGTAAGGAGAGCCATATAACGTATCATTGGTAGTGGGAAGAGAATTATAGGTAGGGCTTTATCATTTTTGAGGTATTATTGGTTTTTGTTTTAAATATATAAAAGTTCGAAAAGAAGGAAGACAAAAGCCTGTGGATGAAGATCATAATTGATAAGATGAATAGATTAGCTAGATGAATTGACAAGAGTGCTCCTAATTCCCAACTAATCGCATTTGTTATTGATATTTATATCATGTTCTTGACAATTGCATTATTAGATGTTTTTAAGCTAGATTAGGAATTACTATTAGTATCGAGGCTAGTTACTTTGGACCAATTATGTAAAAAGCAATAAAACAAAAGCTGTTGCACTAAGCCTGCACGTATCAACCATCTAGGTTTGATCTTTTGTAATTTTCCCCATCTTTTATCTGATTTACTATTGAGAAAAGAAAACTTTAGGGTTCATTCATTGTCTTCTTTTGACTTATAGGGTACCCCACAAAACACTATCAAAGGCATGATTGGACTTTTACCATTTGTAATGGAAAAGGACATATCAAATGAGTTAAAAATATCAGGTACATTATTAGTATTCTTCTGAATGTGCATATTATTTGGTGATAGATGCCGTTTTGAAATTTATCATTTTGAACCTACAAGGAACTAGTTATAACCGACAGTGACAAATATCTTGTTTTAATCCCTCATTTCCTAAAATCTGCATTCTGCTCTCCATTAGGAAAACATGAGCGTACAGCGGTTATTAAGTTTATAGCTTGAAATGAATAATTGTTCTCATAAACTTCTATGGATCTTAATACACTTTAGTTAAGAGATTCAAATGTTGACCCAGTCTCATCATTAGCCTTGCAAATGCAAAACATGATTCTGCAATTTAAACATAATCTTATATGAGATTAAGTTGAACAACTTAGGCCAGTGTGAATACACACTAGTTTTTCTCGGCTGCATGGCCGGCAGAAAGTAGGATTGGGGGACGCTATGGAAGAAATGAATGTTATGTATTAGCGACAGATCTCCCTACCCAATCAAGCAGATTAGTCCCATCATTTGATTTTTGGGCCTGCAAGCTTCGGAGACAGAGGTAGGCTTGTATTAGAGGGAATGGGACTCTGAACGTTTGTCCCATGAAGTTAGTATTTTTCGAGGTACATAAATGATTGTGAGATGTGACATTAGAATGGTAAATAGGAGGTAAATCAGGGAGATTATATTGTTACAGGTTTGACTAAGTCGTACCAGAATATTAAAAAAAATGTTTATAAATGAGTCAAGTTAAATGATTTTACTTGTGTTGGTAAGTTCAATTGAAAATACGAGGTTTACAACACATTCAAGTTGATTGTTATTTGGCAGACCATGACAAGATGAAGACATGTTTATGACTCTGTACTGTTATCCTGAATATACTGCAAGTTCAGGCTGATTGACTAATGGTAATTTCATTTGATGTCAATTGAATAGTGGTTTACTGGTTAACAAGGTTGATCAGAATACGAGAATATCAAAATTATACGTAAGAAGTTTGGCATACCGAAAACAACTCAACACCGACAAGTAATGCCTATTTATATGGTCATTATAGAATTTATTTCGGTAGAAGTCCAACTACTTGTACTACAGAAGGGATACTATCCATATTAGTGTTTGAGGTCGATCAAATACAATACTTATATCATCTGAACTTGTTCAAGTTCTACGTGTACTCAAATGTTTATCTTTTGAATCAACTACAATTCAAAAGAGAAAATTTTCAATTAAACAAAATGCAGCTACTGGGACTTTGTGTGTATTGCAAGCTTGAGCATAAGATGCGACCAGAACCTAAGCAAATCTGACACCAGTGCGAACGATGTTGAATATGGGGCATTTTACAACCTAACTTCTAACATCAGTATTTCTTTCAAAATCTATGAGTGCCTGCTAAGGTTTGAGCAACCAATGCCCACCGCCATTGTCACATAAACTTTTTTCATCGCCAACTAGCTGACCATTTTTATGTTGCTATAAAAATAAGTACAAGATCGACTTTGGGATGCCAATTCACCAGCGCCGAACATGACACTCATCGGCCACTATGGGATGCTGACCAACGCTTACATTGATTGCCTCATGTTGAGCTCTATCTGAGCCGTAGCACATGCTTCAAGTATAGATCTATCTTCTTAACTAAAGCTAAGACTAGTTGTAATAAACACTTTGTTTGTTTAAATTTGTATTAATACATGTTTAAATTGACCTAATACACACACCTTATGTTTTTATCAAGTTATGTTTTTAGTCATTCTTTTCTATTAAGTCGTAAACAAACATTTTCATATGACTTTCTAAATTCAATTTTTTATAAATCAAATTCAAAGCCGCCTTGTTCTAAGATGGAGATCACATTTTTTTTTCTAGAAAAGTAAACCCCGACAATTACTGTAAAATAATATATAGTAATAACTTAATATACAATATCACTTTTGTTCTTAGAATACTTGAGCTCAAAAAATTTGGATTGCGAACATAACAATCACGATCATTGGACCATACGACCGTTGGTGGAGGGAGTATCGTTTACACTTAGAGTGCTCGGTACAACCAGTTATTCGCGCGTTATAGGGCGAAATTGCCAAATTGGTACTTATAATGCTGCCAAGATGCAACGGCCATGGCATTGTCCATGTGTTATAGGTACCAATGTTGCCTATAAGCATTTTTTTTCCTAGTTTAGTGTTTTTTATGTTTGTATTTTTGTGTTTTTGTTAAGTGTTTTGAAAGTTTCAAAATTTTTTAATGCAGGTTTTGGCGCCAAAAGAAATAAAGAAGAACGTATTTTCACTTTTTCATATTAAACCTTATTATAAATTTCTACAATATTATTCTATGAGAGTATTTTTGTTCCATCGTTAGTCCTTATTATGTTTATAATGTTAGTTTTTGTATCTTTCTCATTTTAGTCACTAAAATATATAAATTTCGTTTAAATAAATGTATAAAATAAAATGTGTTTGTTTTAAAGAAAATGAAAAAATGAATAATAATAATAATGATAATAATAATAATAATAATAATAATAATAATAATAATGGAGCCCGTCAGTGTTATAGTGAGATGGTGTTTTTCAGATTTTCTTTTATAGAAATATTATACAATCAAAGATTAGGTGTCAGTACGGATAATTTGCGGATAACCCTCGTTTAGGACATAAAATTTCTTACTCAAACTTAAACAAATAGTATGGTATTCTCTCTGTCTCAAAATCATTGTCCTAAAACTAAAAGGGTTTTTTTAACTTGTGCCATAGAGGCACACGTTACGCATATCATAAATACACCAAAAGTTCATAGGGACCCACATAAAATTATATTTGTCTGAGATAGAACAATTATTGGTACACATAATTGATATGTCTTGTATGTCTAATTTTAGTGGGGTGATTTGCACACTCCAATAATTTGATTAACACACTCAAATTATGAGTATTTTGATATTTATGCATTTACAGGGTGAAAATAAATAAAAATTATGTAAGGTATAAATGTTGTCAATCAATTGTTAGAGTGTGCAAATCACCTTCCGTAATTTTATTTGACAACATCATATTAGTGACAACAAAAGTCACTTTTTACAAACTTAAGTCTCATGTCTCATGTTAATTTGGTGGATTTGAGATATGTCAAAAAGGAGGGGTCAAAAGCCCAAAACCATTTCATATACACACTCCCAATCCCAACAACACACACAAATTTTCATTTCCAAAACCCAAAACCCTAAATCATGGCGTCACCGTCTTCCACACTCCTCCGCCGCGCCCGCCATCTTTCAACCGCAGCAGCCACCGCCGCCACCACAACCACCACCACAACCACAACCCCAACCACCATGACCATCTCCAAAGCCAAATCAAAACTCCGCACCGAACACGACACAAACAAAGCACTAGACATCTACACAACAGTCCAAACCAACCACTCATCATCTTCACCAGGCTCCACCCACCACGCCCAGCAGATCACAGTCCGTCGCTTAGCCAAATCCCATCGCTTTTCCGACATCGAAAACCTTATCGAGTCCCACAAAACCGACCCACGTATCAAAGACGAACACTTCCTATCTTCTTTGATCAAGTCTTACGGCATTGCCGGCATGTTTGATCATGCTTACAAGACTTATGACGAAATGGGTTTTTATAAAACACCCAGATCGAGCTTGTCGTTTAATGCCTTGTTGACTGCTTGTCTCAATTGTAAGAGGTTTGGTGATGCTTACAAGGTGTTTGATGAAATGCCGCACAAGTATGGGTTTAGGCCTGATGGGTATAGTTACGGGATTTTGGTGAAGGGTTTGTGTGAGGATGGGAAAGTGGATGTTGGGTTGGGGAAATTGAAGGAGATGGAGGAGAAGGGGGTTGGGATTAGTGGGGTTACGTATACGTCGATTATTCATTCGTTGTATAAGGCGGGGAGGGAGGGTGAGGCTGAGAGGGTTTGGGATGAGATGGTGAGTAAAGGCGTTGTGGTTGATGTTGCTGCGTGGAATGTTCGGATTATGAATGCGGTTCATGGGGAGGTGGAGGGTGTTAAGGGGATGATTGATGAGATGATTGCGGCTGGGTTGAAGCCGGATACGATTAGTTATAATTATTTGATGACTTGTTATTGTAAGAAGGGTATGATGAAGGAAGCCAAGGAGGTTTATGATAAGCTGGAGGAGCTTTGTTGTAATCCGAATGCTGCTACGTTTAGGACTTTGTTGTATTATTTGTGTAAGAATGAGCAGTTTGAGACTGGGTATAAGGTGTTTAAGCATAGTGTTAAGGTGAATAAGATTCCGGATTTTAATACTTTGAAGCATTTGGTTGAAGGGTTAGCGAAGAAGTCGAGAACTAAGGACGCGAAAGGGATGATTAGGACGATGAGGAAGAAGTTTCCTCCTAATCTTTTGGTTGCTTGGTCGAAAATCGAGAAGGAACTTGGTTTAGTTAGTGCTGAACCCGAGGCAGCAAAGGAAGCTACAGATGCAAAGGAAGCTACGTCATAAGCTTTTTGGGGTTAATTTTGAATAAAACTGCTTTATACGCTGCCATTTCGGTGACTAGAACAAACAAGTAAGCAGTAGCCCCCATCCACATAGGTGCATGATTTTTCCATCTGGTGGCCAGAAATTGTTAACAAGAATGTGATACAAAGGTTATATTTAATATTTTGTTTAGTTGCTGAGTGATTGTTTTTTATTTTGTTATAAGGAGAAACTAATTCTAAATCATTCATAGCTCGAATAAGGAGCTTTTAGGGAATGTTCCTTATTGGTTTTTATTATGTCAGTTAGAAGCTCTTTTTTGGTGCAATATCTGGATCTTGTCATTTACCTGTATGCATCTTCAATCTTACTCTTAGCTATGTTGTATTATAACAACCGGTAAATTGGGAGTGTTCACAACTTTACATGCTTAAAGATTTATTTTATATATGCTAGTTATGAATTGAAAGCATAGCAGATAGACTGACTATGAGAATCACGCAATAGTTTCTTCTCATGTTTGCGCGGGTCTTAATTGTTGTGCTTTAGCTTACTTTGGACAATATTCACAATCGAATTCAAGATCGATGTTTAATTTGTGTGCTCGTGTTTTCATTTATTTGTGTGACATTGTGAGTTTTTCTACGTATCATTTCATTTGAATCATTATGGATGAATGGTTTTCGTTCAATATAATAAATCGTTTACTTATTCTTAAGTGTTTACGTATATTATATAGGTTTTTTCTCTCCGTAAAATACCAAATTGATCTAGGCAAGACATGTAGACTAGTTAGCGACTTAGCGCTGCTAGCTATCAATATTTTTTCAAATGCATATAAAAAAAAGTTTAGGGTAAATTAACTCATATACACACTACTTATCCTAATGAATTAAAATTGTTTCACATTTTTTAGTCTTTTCTAAACTGAAGAGATGGGGTTATTACATGACATTACTAATGTATTTTGCTTGTCATAGTTGTCAAAAGCGAAAGCGATTGCAAAGCGCAAAGACCCAAAAATCGCTAAAGCGAGAGGCGCATAAAAAGCGCGGGCTCGAGAAAAAAAAAGCGCAGGGTTGCAATAAACTTTGATTTTAATTCATTTTGTGTTTCTGGTTAGATTCTAGGGTTGTAATAAGATTCACACTGCATTCTAACACTATCCCACTAACTTAATTGGATTAAAACACTCAAAATCAAAAAATCCCAAATCATACCATGAACCCTAATTTCCAAAATCAAACCAAACGTGTTTCTGGGTATGATTGGATCCTGGAATCATGTTTATAACATGATTCCCACCAAAACCCACTAACTTAATTGGATTAAAACACTCTAAATCAAAAAATCCTAAATCGTAACATGAACCTTAATTTCCAAAATCAAACCATTCGTGTTTCTGGGTATGATTTGATCCTTGTATCATGTTTATAACATGATTCCGACCAAAACCCACCCATTTAAGCACACTCATGAACCCTAATCGTCGTTTTAAATGATTGTGGGCTTTTGCCTCGTGGACTGAGCGATGTGGGCCCGCTCTCGCCTCGCTTCTCGCTATAGCGCATGAGGCGCACGCTTTTGACAACTATGTTGCTTGTACTAAGTTGTCTCTGACTATTTTAAGTGTTATGTGTGTCTTTGGCACAACATTATAGCAGTCTTTGCACACAACATTAGAGAATTGACCACCAAAGAGTCTATTAATGAACACAATAAATGAACACTTGATGAAAAGCAAACTGAATTGAGAAGGTGTCAGTTTAATTGTTTTGAATGCAACTTTAAGATAATCAAACAAACAAAAAACAGCTCAGGGTAGCTTGAATAAATCGGTTGAGACCTGGTAGCTGTGCATCTGAAGCTATATCATAGCTTTTATAGTTGACATGAGATTATTCAGGTAACCCAGCCTGTTCCTCTTATATTCAGTGTCATTTTTGGGCATCTTTAATGATGTGCACATAATAGGCAATCAGTGATGTGCAAGGTGGTTGACGGCCATAGGTCCGTCTTGAGTGGCAGTTGAAAGATTCACATCGAGGGCAAGTGAGGTTGTATGCGAACACATTAGGAGGGGTAACTTTGGAAAAAAGTATCGGCTGAATGGGGAGGACACAGTCATTCATACCATTTACACCCAGTAAAAATACTAAACAAGCAGCACTAAATGCCATTGAAGATCTAACAAATTAACTTTAAAAGCACAAAAAGTCTTCCGTAAATTCCACCGGTTCACATGGTCTCTCCTGAAAATATAAACCATAAAAGCAATTTTGGTACATTGAAAGTGATTGCTAGAATCTTGCCGAACAGTGAAACATCAAAAATTAACTAACTTGTGTATATTAGTAGCAATTCCTGAGCAATGGCAATTCTTGGGTCTTGTGGTCTAGCGTGATGAAACTGATAGACGTCCAATTCCTTGTTAGAAATTAACGAGGATAAGCATACAAATGGAGTCCTTTATCCATGTGAAGGGTAAACATGGTCCGATACATTGCTTCAGAACTCCCATCCACCAGTTTGAACTTGAAGAAGTAAACAAGACATGCTGCAAGTATCTTCATCTGTCTGTAAGCAAATTCCTTTCCTAAACATATCCTTGGCCCACCCTAAACAAACCACCAAACCATGAATATCCTGGCCCATGCATATCCTTTGGCACATGCATACCCTGACCCAAACCATGAAGCGTGCCAAACTGGAAAGATAAGGTGACCGTGACACGAACAGGTAAGGACATACCTGAAAAGCAGTGAACTTGAAAGGACTTTCGGGATGAAAAACACCATTGTGGAGCCATCTTTCTGGCCTGAAATCCTCTGCATCTTCTCCCCAAATGTATGTCATACGCCCCATTGGATAAGCCATGTAGGCTATACCATCCCCTTTCTTGATTTTGAAGCCATCAGGAAGAACATCATCTTTCTCAGCACTCTTGCCATCCTGATACCATACAATTGTTAACAGACCATGTTAGATGCATGTTATGATAGTTTCTGACTCATAAAACAGACAACAATTACCAAGGGAACTGCAGGATAGAGCCTGAGAGTCTCAGATAATGCTGCGTGAAGATAATGCATTTTGTCAAGAGCGACTTTAGTTAACTTGAACCCAAATTCATCAATAGATGTATTTTTATCAGCTTCGGTGGCTGTTTTCACTTCTTCTCGAACCTTTTCTTGAATCAAGGGATGCTTGCAAAGCATGTAAAAGAACCAAGTCAGAGTGTTTGCAGTTGTATCCATTCCCGCAAACACAAAACCGACCAATATATCTCTCAGGTACTTATCACTCACAGGATCATTTTCGCTTTCCATTAAAAATCCGGATAATATGTCTTCTCTATCTCTCTGATACAGTGATAAGTAAAGCATTAACTATAAAGAAAATGTATGTTTGTTCGTTTGAAAGGAACAAAAATTTTACGCACATTGAGGTCTCCGTCTTTCATCTAGTCCTCTTTTTTCATATTAATTCATAAACAAATTTGTCAATGATTCTGAGGTTTTTCTTAAGAGTGGCTTCTTGACCAATATTAAGATACCTCTTCACCTTCCAAAGAAGATCAGCAATCGCTGGTAGACTAACTCATTCGAGTCATCCATAGCTTTCATAAACTGGTTATTTGCCTCATTTGAACCCGATAGAGTATCAAGATCAAACCCAAGTCCCGCCTTAAATATCGAATCTAAAGTCGATTTCAATAATTAATCGAGCCCAAAAAACAAAAACATTTTAAACTAAAAAGAGCTTATAAGCTAAAATGGCTAAAACTACGTTATCTATTTAATTGTGCAAGTTACTAAGCGAAGAAGGCCCTAGGGCATTTGGTTAGCAGTAAGTGTGAGTCTGTTACGTGCAAGAGGTCCAGGGTTCGAATCCCTTGTAACCTTTTTGTAAAAATAATTTTTTTATGAAAACTTTCTATAACAAACTTTTTAATTAGCTAACTATAAGACTTTTTTGAAAAAGCAACTTTTCGGAAGCACACAAAATAAGCCAGAAGAAGCTTAAATGGCTTAACAGTTTTGACAAAAGTTTGAAAAACAAGAGAGCTTAATTGTTATGCCAAAATAAGCTCACAATAAACTAAGACCAAACCTAATAAG
The DNA here is from genome assembly GCA_014162995.1 of Artemisia annua. Taxonomy (NCBI): domain Eukaryota; kingdom Viridiplantae; phylum Streptophyta; class Magnoliopsida; order Asterales; family Asteraceae; genus Artemisia; species Artemisia annua. The sequence goes on along the minus strand of LBNU01037983.1, from coordinate 299,285 downwards.
CTGCTAAGTGATCAAAATAATCCTAATAAGCTAAAGTAATTGAAATGAACAACAAAAACACCTGATAAGCACTAAAATAAAAAATAAGCAATTAAACTAAAACTTGCCCAAAACAGCCTACCAGGGACTGCTTAAGCTACTAAATAAGCTATTAAGCAATAAGCTAAAGCACTAAAAAGCTTAAACACATAAAAACAAGCCATCCAAGAACATGTAAAAGCAAATTTAAGCAATTTTTGAGCTTGTATGAAGCTTATAAAGGCTGCTAATAAGAGGTGGTCTGGACAGGTTATGATATTGCAGGCCTGTGCAGGCCTAAACCACCAACTTGCAGGGTTAATTTAGGCTACCAAATAAGCTTTAAAAGGTAAAATAAGCTTAAACAAGTAAATACTACACTACCAACTATTTGTAAAACCAAAATCCAAACCTAAATCCTACTTTAACTTATCTAATATTTGAGATCAAAAAGGCAGATTGGGTCATATTTTGAACTGTGACAGATAATGGAATAAAATTGGCCAAATCAAAACAAAATTGGACATAACCTTAAGACCTTTTACCCAAGATAATTAACATGCATTCTAAACTGTTTTGACTCAAAACAAAAACCATAACTACTTTTTAACGAACTCTCTAATATAAATTTATAAAAAACTGAACTTTAAACTGAAATTGAGAAAACTAAGCAAACACTAGGAAACTAATTAAATATGTTGAAATCGACTTTTAAACTATTACCACTAGTGATTTATAGCTAGTTTAAGTTCAATTTTTGGCCAAAACTAACTTTTACCAAAATTTTAACCTTGATCCAAACACCCCTTAATGAACTTGTTTTTGCATTTTGACCTATGAAATCTTGTTTTTAACCAAATCCTTTAAACACAGAATGGGGCGTTGCAATAACTGCTTTGTACTCTAATAATTGTTTTGTACTCTAAAAGTTTGCAAGAATTTTGCAGAATTTGTCTGCGCGTTGCGGCGGGGTTTCTCGAATACAAAGTAATTTGAATATGTCCATCCAGAAATCCATCAAGACCCTTAAAGACAAACAGAAACAAACAAAAGAACGTCATAAACCGTGATCCAGCAATACAAATTCAACCTGCTTAAAATTCTGCAAACTCTTCTTCGAGTAATGTGTCGTTTGTTTTTTCAGAGCTTTTACCTCTTCATCTGCAAACCATGTCTGCGGAAGAAGAGGTACACCTAAGCTCTTCATCTACAAGAAGAAGACCGTTTGTTTTTTTTGTGTTATTGAAGTACTTCTTTCTTTCTTTCTTTTCACTAGAATTTTTGTGCTATTGAAGTACTTTTTTTTCCTTTCCTTTTTCTTTTTCACTAGGTTTTTTTACGTTTTCGTCTGTTTTTTTACGTTTTGGTACGTTTTTTATGTTCTTACGTTTTCGACCTTTTTTTACGTTTTTGTCTATTTTTATACGTTTTTGTATGTTTTTTCTAAGTTTTTGTCTGTTATTTTTTTACGTTTTAGTCCGTTTTCATATGATTCTGTAACTTTTTGTATGTTTTTACGTTATTGTACGTTATCTTACGTAAGAAAATGTTAAAAAAGGACAAAAACGTAAGAAAATGGACGAAAACGTAAAAAAAACAAACGAAAACGTAAAAAAACAGACGAAAATGTAAAAAGAAAATAGACAAAAACGTAAAAAAACAGACGAAAACGTAAAAAAAGAACAAACGAAAAAGTAAAAACAAAAAGGTTGAAAATGTAAAAAAAAAAAAGACAAAAACAGATGAAAACAGAAAAAATGGTAGAAAATGGACTAAAACGTAAAAAAAAAAACGAATAAAAGCGTAAAAAAAGTCGAAAACGTTAAAAAAATGGACGAAGACGTAAAAACGGGCGAAAACGTACAAAAATAGACGAAAGCGTAAAAATACAGACGAAAACGTAAAAAAACAAACGAAAACGTAAAAAAACGGTCGAACAGAAGAAAACGTAAAATATGGTCGAAACCTTAAAAAGCAGGCGAAAACGTAAAAAAACGGATGAAATCTCCATATTATAATACCTTTTGGTATCATAAAATATGGTTTTTAACTTTTTATAACAACTTTATAATGTGTCTCGATGATTAGCACCACCATTTGGTCCTTTTCCTACTGTCCCACATCTTACCCATGAGGATCTGTCACTATTTGTGTGTTGCTTTTAAACCGTGCCCATTTTTAATCGTTTGCAACATTTTAATTTCGGTGTGGTACTATCATAATTTTGACTGTGTGGACACTCAAACTTTATTCAAGATCAAAGATTTATAAATCACAGGTACATATACACTAATATTACTAATTCGTTATGCATGAAGAAATCATAAAAAAAATAAGAATGCACAGGCGCGAAAAGCATGCTCAAAGGCAAATAGGATGCTTACCAATATATGAATTGAAAAGCATGCTCAAAGGCAAATAGGATGCTTACCAATATATGAATAGCTGCTGCGGTTGTCCATTCCCGCAAGGTAAACAAATTTTCGTTTTTTTTTCCAATTTCAACCTTACCTCATTTCATGTATTCCTAGTTCTAATCCATATTATCCTCACCTTAAATAACATGTGTTCGATAAGCTTAATTCATATCAACTAGATAAGTTTAGAAGGGTTTAATTCGTCTAATAGCAATGTAGATTTCATATCAGCTAGATAGTCTTGAAAAACATTTAAAATAGCCTCTGCATAGAATGATATAACGTCGCATATCTTTATTCTCATTTGACAATGCATTCATTTTTGACTAACTCGTTTTGGTTTTATATATATTAATTATCGCAAATTAAACCATGGCACAACTTATTGTGGCCTGTAACACAGAAACCCAAAGACAGAAGCGCATGAGCAAGCTATAAACTGATCATATAATTTACTTTCATATGTACCTTTGAAAGGAGAACATTGATGCACCATGTTTGTTATCCCAACCAAATTCATCCAAGGTGTCTCCAGCCGTGTCGTCTTTTTGACACCTTCTGCAACCAAGCTGCTGCCCAAAGCAATTATCCTGCATAAGTAAAACTAACCCGTTAACAACAATGCTTGGATCCATTCGTTTAGATTGCCATTCAGCTTTTCAACCACAAAATAATAATAAACAGCGAATAAGCATTGCATTTTCTCACAGTTTCACTTTATACACATTACATTCATAATTCATAACATGCTATGCTAATATGTAATTTCGGACTTATGTTGTTATAACTGACCTCACTTTCAATGCAGTGAAGAAAAAATGTAGTAAAATTTTATTTACCATGGATTAGGATTTCCCTTGACCACTCTTTGCCCGTATTTTCTCCATCTATAACCATCGTCCATGGTTCTGTCACTGTCCGATTTTGCATCAGTCTCCATGTGTACTGCTTCTCCAAGCAAGAAAGTGTGTTGACATAAATAATGCGTAAAAACGTTATTTATATTTTTCGATATCTCTACGTTTTGATGATCACAAAATGGAAAATCATTAAACGTAAGATTACTACGTAAACAAGTATTAAGCTAGTTTATATCATTATATCCAACTTAATCACTCAGGTATGATAACAAGTGCTTTAATACATCTCATGATTCAAGGGGTATTTATTAAATTAATACAAGTTTTATTTATTATATAAAACCATATTATATAATATTGAAAAACAATTTTGGTAATTAAGAAAAATGTTTTAATCATACTAAATATATGAATTCAAATTTTTAACCAAAATCAGTTAATTTTTCACCAAATAAACTTTCCCCAGAAAAGGACAAAAAATCTAGCCGTTACAGTAGGGCGGCCCCCTTAATTATAAGGGGCGGCCCCTTAATTTTAAGGGGGCCGGCCACGAATTAAGGGGGCCGGCACGCTCCTGTGTCAGATTTTCTGTCAGAATTTTTCCCTATAAATACCACCTCAAATCTGGTATTTTTCCTCACCTTTTGCACGAAAAACTCAGATCTCAAATCTCTCTAAACATCCTCCAAAACCCTTTGATCATTAGATTACTAATCCTTGTTTCAAGTGATTCAATCCCTCATCATCCATCATCATTCAAGTGCAAAAGAAGAATACTCCTTCAACCTCAAGTTTAAGAAGTGTTGTGTATATTGTGCATATTACTTGTATAGTTGTGTTGTGACTATTAGAAGTAGTTTAAGTAGTGTTAGTTGTGAAGTAGTTGTGTTGTGAAGAAAAGAAAAGAAGTTGTGTTGTGAAGAAAAGAAGGTGTGTCGTGAAGAAGAAGTAGTGTTGTGAAGATCAAGTCGTGTTGTGAAGAAGAGGAGTTGTGTTGTGTTGTGTTGTGAGATTGGTTCTAGCTACGATTAGGATCCGACATTTAGCTTTGTGTCGTTAAGCCGGTGTAAGCGACGTTGTGTAAGGTATTCTCCACCAAAAGGGAGTTTGTTGACATAGTGAAGAAAACTCTCGAGTAGGTGACTCGGGGAGTGGAGTAGGAACAAGGAAGTGTCCTTGTAGCCGAACCACTATAAATCCCTGTGTTGTGGTTTGATCTTTCTAACTCTTCTCATTCATTACTTACTTAGTTACACTATATTAGTTTAGTTAGTTAGCTATATATATATATTTGTTCATATAGTGCAAGTCTTTAATTCACATAAACTAGAATCGAAGTATTTAAAACAAACTTGTTTTCATAAATTTAAAACAGACGTAAAACTATTCAACCCCCCCTTCTAGTTTTCCACAATTGGTATCAAGAGCCACGTCAAACAAGATTTTTAAAATATATTGTATTTTAAAACTTGAATCGATCTATGGAATCGGAAAATATTTAGAAGGACAATCTATGCAAAGACCACCACTATTTGAAAGTGAGGGATTTTTATATTGGAAAAATCGATTCGAAACTTATGTGAAATCAAAGGATCTAGATCTTTGGCATGTTATTACTAATGGTGATTTTCCTCCTTTACATTATAATTCGGAAACTAAAAAAAATGAACTTGTTTCTTATGAAAACCAAAATGATGATTTGAAAAAGAAACTTGCTAAAAATAATGAGGCTAAAATGGTTATTTATAATGTGTTACCACGCAAAGAATACGAAAGAATTTTTATGTGTAATACCGCAAAAGAAATTTGGAATTCTTTATTAATCACTCACCAAGGTAATAATAGTCAAGTCAAAGATAATAAAATAGATCTTCTTGTACAACAATATGAACAATTCACGATTCCGGAAGAGGAGTCTATAGATAATGCTTTTGCTAGATTTAACACAATCATCACAAGTTTAAAAGCACTTGATGAGAATTTTTCTAGCAAGAATTTTGTAAGGAAATTTCTTAAGGCTCTCCATCCGAAGTGGCGCGCTAAGGTGACGGCTATTGAAGAATCAAAGAATCTATCAACTCTACCGCTTGACGAGCTTATTGGAAACTTGAAAGTGCATGAAGTGATAATAAAGAAAGATTCCGAAATGGTTAAAGGAAAAAGAGAGCAAAGCAAGTCAATCGCATTGAAGGCAAAGAAGGACTCAAGTGACGAAGAATACTCGACATTCGAAAGTGATAATAAAGAGTACGCTATGGCCGTGAGAGACTTCAAGAAATTCTTCAAAAGACGAGGAAGATACGTTAGACAACCTTTTGAAGAAAGAAAGGCTTCGCATAGAATCAAGGACGACAAGAATGGGAAAAGTGAGAGGAAGTGCTTCAAATGTGGAGATCCAAACCATCTCATTAGCGAATGTCCAAAAGCTTCAAGAAGTCAAAACTATAAAGCTTTCTTAGGAGGAGCATGGAGCGATAGTGAGAACGATGAGAAAGAGACAACAAGAGAAGAGAAATGTCTCATGGCCAAGGCATCCGACGAGGTAAGTTCCAAAACCAAGTACTATAGTGATAATAATTCATCCTTAGACGAAAAAGACTTAGATAGTGAATATAGGTTATTATGCAAAGTAGGACAAAAATTAATGGTTAAAAACAAACTACTAAAACAACTAAAAGATGAAATAATTGAGTTACAAACTAAATTAAATCGTCTAGAAAAAGGAAAGAAAATTTAAGTGATTGTAAAAAATGTCTAGTTATTGAAGAGAAAATAAACAACTTAAGGAAGAAGTAAATAAACTAGTGAAATTTGAAAATAGTAGTAAATCACTTATAAAGTTAATTAGTATTCAAAGATCATCAAAAGATAAAACCGGCTTAGGATACGATACTAACGAAGCTTCAACTAGCAAAACTAAAAATGTAAAATTTGCTGAACTTCGGGACGAAGTTCCCTGTAGGAGGGGAGACTGTGACAACCCGCATTTTTCAGGACAATTATTCAATTTCACTATTCACAAGTTACTATTCATCATTACTATTCATCGATCACTATTCATCATTTTACTATTCATCATTTTCGAAGTCCATTTGTGATTCTGAGAAGAGTTACTATTCATGTGACACTATTCATTCCCAGAGGGAAATCACTATTCATGTTCATCATGCATCATCACGTAAACCTGGCTTACGGGTATTCAAATTCGCGTAACCGGTTTGGTTTATCTGCGAATTCACGCATTATTAGCAGGGACACTTCATTCGGACTAGAAATAGTCTACATATCATCACAATAACATTTGCATACTATTCCACTCGTAGGATTTTCAAATTTACATTTTTAGTACGTTTAACGCTTTACGTAAGTTTATTTTTAACTAAACGTTAACACGCGATCAATAAATGCGACTAATACATCCGACACTCCCCACAATGATCCTAACACATTTTCATACTCATTATAATGATATAAAAAGTTTATTATTAATTACCCGGTGTTTTCAAATTAACTGCTACATTTTCCGTTAGGAGCTTATAACTCCGCCGGTTTTCGATATTTCAACCCGATAACTATTCTAACACCCGATTCTCATCAGTAATATTATTTTACAATTTTTACAAATTCATCATATTTTATTTCATCTCGTTACGATTTATTTTTAGATAACTCGGTACCCGATAACACCCAATACGCAACTAAAACTAAACAAGCACACATGTTTATGGACAAGATCTTTAATTAGCCTCCAACTCTTCTACCTTTCCCCTTTTTTTGCCGCCCTCTTGCCCCCTAGGTACTAGATCACATGACTTTTGACTTGACCAAAAGATATACATATCAAGACTTAGATATTTCACTTCATTTCTTCACTTATATTTAACATAAACTAGCAAGCTCTCATCTCTTTCTCTCTTCTTCATGTAATCGGCCAAGACACAAGAACAAGCAAGAATCATCAATTTTTCAAGAACATTATATAAACAAACTCATCTAGTACTCCTATAAGGGTTTTGAAATACAAACTCAAGGTTTACTTAAGCTTTCACCATCAAAAACTCACTAATCTTCCAAGTAAGTATGTAAAATTCTTTTTCATAATTTTACAAAGTTCTTACAATGTTCATGTGATTTTTATACAAGGTTTACATGCATGTGTTAGTTTATACCACTCTTTTTATACATTTACAACTTTTGAGCCCTAGAAATGGATGATGAGTAGATCCTTAGTAGATTATCATGGTGGGTGATGTTTAGGAACCCATGACACCCTAAGAAGGTGTATGGTAGGTTATGGGATGATTGGTTGTTGTTTGAGTGGTTTTGGACAAGTTAGTAACTAGGAAAATCCATTTTGACACTATATAAAAACCTACTGTCCCAAAAATGGAAACGTGGTAAAATCAGTAAGTGTTGAGTAATTTTTGGCCAAATATTTAGAAAATACATTCAAAAACGAAACTATGGCCGAAAACGGGGATAAAAACGGATTTATAACGAAGAAGATATGATTTTCCGAAGTTTAGCTACGAAAAATATTTTTCCGGAAAAACTGCTGCTGTTTGGTGTTTTTCGACGGACAAAACGAGATGCTTGGCGTTACCTAGATGACCCGAGCTACTGAAAATATATTAGTACATGTTTATATGAAACCGTGGATATAAATAACGTAGAAAACGAGCTTATAACGACTAAGATATTCACGTTTTTAACTAGATATATCTTATATTTGTTGACAGCTTTGTAATAAGTAAAAGTCCTACGTACTAAATATATATTTTCAAGTAACAAAGATAAAAGAGCCATTTTCCTTAACCGTTGAGACCCATGTTGCCAAGAGTTAACTAACACGTCCATGAAATGTCATTCCAAGGTTTTCAAATGCCAAGTCTAAACACTAACATCCTACGTACAATATTACATGACTAGTTTTGCAAGTCTAGTATGGACATATTTTCCCAAGTAATGAAAACCTTAACTTTCAACGGTAACTAGTATTTCTACACTACGGATGGTATAGATAGCATGTGCATGTACATTCAATACATCACTTCATAATCTAAAAGTAGATCATATTCATTCATAATAGGTTGCGGCTAGTATTCGCGCCTTGTTGTCCCGTTCATTTCATACCCATTGTACCATCACTTCAGGTGAGTCATAGCCCCTACTTTTACTTTTTTTTATAAATGCTTTTGGGGGAGAATACATGCTCCTTTTTACATGAATGCAATACTTGTTTTACTTGAACATGCTACTTGTTTACTCAAACACCATTTGTCCTACTCAAATGCCTTTTGTTATTCAAATGCTATGTGTGTTTACATAATACAACCTACATTTCACGGGTATGTGATACCTGCATTTCATAGGTCTGTGTGATTACCTACATTTCACGGGTATGTGATACCTGCATTTCATAGGTATGTGTGATTACCTACATTTCACGGGTATGTAATACATGCATTTCATAGGTATGTGTGATTACCTACAATTCACGGGTATGTGTGATTACCTGCATTTCATAGGTATGTGTGATTACCAACAATTCACGGGTATGTGTGATTACCCGCCTTTCATAGGTATGTGTGATTACCTACATTTCACGGGTATGGGATACCTGCATTGCCTGGGTATGGCATGATACCCCTACATTACATGGTTGTATTATTACTCTTATCTTTGACTTTTGGCTCAAATCTTACATTTGTTTACATAAACCAAATCATGACTGGCAGTGGGTTGTAAACACACAGGTTACAAGTCTTGTATGGGCGGGGCTTGGAACTGAGTGGATTTACAATGCCTTTGCTGGGGAAAATTTCATTCAAGAGCTTTACCTACTTACATTTTCATTAAACTCTATGAACTCACCAACCTCGTGTTGACACTTTAGCATGTATTTTCAGGTTTTATGCAATGGAAAACTACAGGATGTTTTGGCAGGGCATGGCATGGTCATAGAAGACTCTGATATTCATACAAGGACCGTTTTATACTATAAGTTTTAAGGGCCTAATTCCGCACAACTTTTAACAATGTAATTCAACACTTTTGTTAAACTATTTTATTCTAAATGAATGAGATGAAACCGTTCTTTGCACTTGTGTTGTGGTATCAATTGAGTTGCACCCCAGCGACATGTAAGCTTCCGCTGGACCCGATTTTGGAGGTGTGATAGTTTTAATAAGGCGTCGATAAATATTAATGTTTAACGATTAATAGTTATCGTTGCGTTATTATTATTCGTTTATTACATCACTTAGTTATTATGTAAGTTAGTATATGTACATACATATATATGTTCTAGCAATTATATACATATATACGTACACATACAAACTCACTTAATATCTAAGTCCATTGAAATAAACGATTTCTAACGAATTATTACAGATTCAAGTCCACATGTCCGAGTCATGACCTCTCGTCCACATAACTACTCAAAGTTAAATGTCCAAATGTAATCGGCACCGTCAAGGTCAACCATGACTAGAAAGTCAAGATGGCCTCAACATGCACAAACAACAATCACACAAATATATATAAGTCCCGATGTCCAATAATACTCCAAACACCAAACAATTCGAGGTCGTCTACGACTCTCGTACTAATCCTATCTCCGTTCCACTAAAAGTATTCAACCTTATAACTCCGGAAATTTCGATCCAAACACAAGGAAACAAACGTTAGTTACAAGGGAATATATATACACATAGTCACATATTTCACCAACATAATACACATAACCACAAAATACTTATTTTCACATAAAACCATATTTTCCGTTACCAAATATACGTATTATTCCCATTTACCTCAACGTTTCACATATCTCACGTATAGCACATAAACACGTACCACAAGCATACTAGCCACAATATTCCTCGTTTTACCAATGTTTTCCGACAACTTTACCATTTTACCACTTTCAAGTGTATATCTCGACACAATTCTACATATTACCATTTTCGTCACAAATTCGCATAACACGCCAAAATAAGCTACTAAGTCATACACGTACCAAGTAAATAACCACAAGGACTAACCCGTGCCCTCTAGGCCACGGCTACCTTGGGTAACGAGCCAAAACCCTCGGCCAAGGGCCTAGGTGGCTCGACATCACTACCAAACGCATACTAGGTTAACCAAACTTGTTCCAAACACTACCAAATCAATACCATATCGTACTAAGAACATACCACAACTACTAACATCATCAAAATGGGTCAAAAACACCAAAACCCAAGTGGGTCGTGGGTCAAACCCACGAGTTGACCATGAATCCGAATCCAAATCACTTCCAAATGATACCAATCTTGTTTCTCTTATGTTTTTGTTAACCAAAATGTATTAAAACATCAAAACCCACTTAGTTTTACCCAAACTTTACAAGAATTTGTGGGTTTGACTTGTGACAAAGTCAAACCTTCAAGAAACACTTACCATTTTACCTTTTCTTCAAACCAAACAAGATCTCAACAACAAAAGTGATGAAAACAACAATATAAGCCACGAATTTAATTGGGTTTTATGATTTTGTTTTGATGTATAAAAGTTATGTAGGAATGATTGGAAATTGATGGGGATGATGTTTTTGAGCTTGGATTGAATCAAAATTAAGTGTGTGTGTGGCCGGCGCAAGAAAGGAGGGAGGAAGAGATTAGGGTTTGTTTTTGTGAAGAAAATGGGATAAGGGTGTATTTGTGGTTGTAAGTTTAGGCTTTTGGCAAGAATAGTCCTCCTAGTTATTAGTTTTTAAAGTTTAGTTGAACTAGGGAACCCAAAACTTTTATTTTTTTAAAACTTATCCCAAAACATATTTTTGAGTTTATAAGTCTAGCCGGTAGCCACCAAATTCGTTTTTAAGTGCACACCACGTGTTTTACAGTAAATTCCCCAATATATTTCCAAAAGTTATTTAAATAACGGACCAAATCAAAAACATATTTTTACAACTCGGGTAAACTAAATGAATTTTTATGTCACAAGATTCTCAATCGTTACTCGTCCAAAAACACGTTTCATTAGGATTTCTAGTGCCAAAGTCAAATAGTGCCTAACGCGAAGTACTCAAATAGCCTAATTATTACTTAAAACGATAAACGTTTTATATATATTCAACTTCCCAATCCAAATTTCTCAAAATTACTCAAAATCACTTTACTTCAATACTCGGGTTTATAAAAATAGTAATGCGGCAGTTTTTAAAGGACACCCAAATTTACCAGTTGTCACACTAAAGATCATCCAGTCTCTTACAGGACAATAAGTAAAGTAGCTATAAAAGAATTAGCTTATAAATCAATATTTTAAAAATTAATCAGCCACGTACCATATGTTTGAATCTTTTTTAGAACCAATAAGGTCTTCATGAGACAACGTGATGTATCAATGATGCATGATAGACGATAATTAAAAAGATTTGATTTATGGTTCAACATGTGCGTGCATGGGTCTAGTAACTAGTACCGTTGATAACATATCCTTGACAATACGTGCACATGATAAGTTACTAAAGCTATAGTTTGGCATGGCTTCATTTCAAACTTAACCTTTGGCGCCATCCTTCATTGACATTTTGTGGACGAGGTTTGGTATTCTCAAACGAATCGCGATCAAAGAGAAGCTGCATAAAAAACATCAAAGAAAACTTTGAGTTGTGAACACACAAATGTATATGGTGTAGAGCATATTAGTTTACAATTTAAGATTTAAGATCATTTGAGGACCAAACTTTTTTTACATACCAAGTGACTAATCTCCACCCTCGATCTTTATTTGATGGATGAGATTAATACCAACAATTTAAAAAACCTACTTTCATCTTTTTTTTTTCTTTTTTTTTTTTCTTTTTTTCCAAAATATTAATATCNTGTTTTTTTTTCGTGGCCGGAAAAATCACATATGATATTACATATCATATATGATATGATATGATATGTAATATAATATATCATATATGATTTTTTCGGCCACGAAAAAACGTGAAATAAATGATTTTTTTTTTTTTTTTTTGTTGTCGAAAGTATATCAAAGTGCACCTCTATAGAAAGATAATTAAATGCTCGTCGCGATGGTGTAATTATTTTCGCTTAACGATTAACTGTTTGAGAGATATTTAAATTATAAAAAATGGGTGAAATATTCAAATGCTTTTAATATCAACCACTTAGTATGTAAGAAAAATTTGGTATTTAATATAACTCTCCTATTAGTTTACACCATGCATCTTTAATGACAAGCAAGCAGAAATCCGAGACTCTTGAAGACCTATTTCATAGGTTTTTATCTCATGAGCCAATTTCTTTATATCAATAGTGGAAGGTTATACTGATTTGCCTCGTGGCCATTCCACTGATTTCATATTAATGTATCGTGTTGCTTCTTTGTTAACAAAATTTCCATGTATTCACCAATTCTATTACTACAAGCTTTAGAGAGATGCACATGAAAATTCAATCCCATTTTGCAAACAATTGACAATTTTCGCCCAATAATATCATGGCCCTGATAAAAAGGTTTACTCTGAAATCAAGGATATAATCAGAAAAATGTTTTTTTTTTTCTTTTTTCTTTTTTTTTCCCCACTGGAAAAACATAGCATGTGAATTCCAGCAATTCATAGGCTCAGCAGGAACAAGGGTCTGCCAAAGTAAGATATTCATATTAATGTGTAAAAACATTAGTTTAGATTATGTGAATATATGAATATGAAGGTTTCACCCACTAGCCAATTACAACAACACGATGCACCAATTAGGTATGTATGCAAAAGGTGTTCAAGTGTTTTTAATCAACGCTGAAATACTTGTACACATGACAGACTAACAATTGTCCAGAAAAGATTTGAGAATTGAAAAAAGCAAGTGGTGTACCTTTTTGTATTGCTGCACAGCAGTAAGATCATCAGGAACAGCCCACTTTTTATAACGCCAACAAGCATGCTCAAGGTGGTACAACTTTGTTGCCAGGCTCAAATCAACGGCTGTGATCTTTTCTCCACTAACATAAGGCCCCTTAGATGTTATAACTTCCAAATTAGTCATCATTTACATAAAACAATAAGATCGTGTATTCTCTCATTAGAACGATCATCTCTTGTTTACTAAAAATATATTAAAAAAGGGTATCTAAGAAAACATACATTTTCTGAGAGGTGTACTTCCAATTCCTTCAACTCATCAAGTAAAGCTTGCTTACTAGCATCATTCTCATCCGTCTCGTTCTTACTCTTTAAAAATTCCGCCAGCTTTGGGAGAATTTTTAACCCCCTACAATTACATGTCACAACAGAAAATGAAGAGGTCAGGTATTATTCGACTAACCTATAACATTTTGTTGTTGCTTATGATAATTATGACTCACACTAACTTATAAATGCATTGGTCACCAATATGACCAAAGTAGTCATCCTTGACTTTTAAACAATAAATTAGTATTCACTTTCAGAATTGTGATGCCAAAAATTTGACTTCAAATGCACATTTGGAATTTGCTTATTAAAACTACTTACTATGTTTTTATAGCAATGTTGAGGGTGTTTGGGATTGCTAATCTAAACTGAGATTCTGCAATTAAAATAAGAAATTGCTTATTTACAACGGCTTATTGCTACAGTTTCAAACACCCGCTATTGCAAACTCTATCACTAGAATACAAAAGGTCTTTGTATATTTGGCAAAACTAACATTAGCTTTTATAAAACGTTTGGTAACATAGTTGTTGTATATGTATTTGTATAATTACATATATGGTATATATAAAGGCACACAAGGGGTGAATATAACTTACAAATAGGCAAGATGAGGTGGAGTTACAAGTCTGGGTTCCGGATACTTCTTTTCAATTAAGTCCACAATAACATTAGAATTGGAAAACCATGTGACATTATCAAAACTAATCAAAGGCAGTGTCCTCGTTTCATCAAACCTACAAAAACACAAACAAGCACTCAACCTTCAAAAACCTATGATGCACCGAAACGCCTGGAAGGGCCGCGTGCCCGTTTGGGAACGGCTTGGGAACGGAAACGCGAACGAAACGTCCCCGAAACGTTTCTCAGACGTATCCCTAGCCGTTTCTGATTCCACGCCGTATCCATCCACGTTTCTGGATTTACATGCCGTTTCCAAGCAGTTTCTAATGGGTTTAATGGGCTTTTTTTATTCTAGCGCATCGACATATTATAAAATGATAAGAGGAAGAAACATATGAGAAGATCTAATTTTTAAATCCTCTTCTTGTGAAGAAGATGAACCAGTGACATAGAGAAAGAAAGTCAAAGATAAGATGCAATAGAATATCACGTGTGTGGATGTGTTTGTTTGTGGTCAGACCCATCTTAGATATATTGTTACTTTTGCCCCTTGAAAATTTAATACTTGACAAAGTTGACTCATTTTAGATATATTGTCCAAAATATTTGGTTGGAGACATATCACATAGATTTTGTCTATTATAGTTCGCGATCTAAAAAGACTTATTGATAATTAATTATCTTTAGAAGATGTAGTATTTTTAGAGCTTACAATTTACATCAAAATATATCTATTTTGGATTTTCTTTAATATATTTCTAATTTTTTTATATTTTTTTATTGCCGTATCTATGCCGTTCCCGTATCTTGAATTTTTGATTTTGCCGTTTCCCGTTCCCGTATCGTTCCCGTATCCCTTTGCCGTTCCCGTTTCGGTGCTACATAGNTCCGGATACTTCTTTTCAATTAAGTCCACAATAACATCAGAATTGGAAAACCATGTGACATTATCAAAACTAATCAAAGGCAGTGTCCTCGTTTCATCAAACCTACAAAAACACAAACAAGCACTCAACCTTCAAAAACTCATATAAAAACCAATCCTTTATACTAAAACCTCAAAAATTTATATTTAAAATTATCACCATCCAGTCTTGCTGTCCAAATCTATAAAAGTGGTTTTGTAGGGAACATCCTTTTCCTGAAGAGTTAAAAGTACCCTTTGGCAAAATATACCTAAAAATGCAGAAAAAAAAATGTTGAGATTGATGAATCTTGATAAAATAATTTAAAAAAAAAAAAAAAAAAAAAAAAAAAAAAAAAAAAAAAAAAAAAAAAAAAAAAAAAAAAAAAAAAAAAAAAAAAAAAAAAAAAAAAAAAAAAAAAAAAAAAAAAAAAAAAAAGGTTCTTATAGAAATGTATGAAATAATAATAGTTACAGTCTGTCTTATCATCAGCGGAATCAGCAGGAGCTTTCACATAGATGTCAATTTTCTTTGTCTTATCGTGCTGCACGGAAAGACTAGGAGATGGTGGTAAACTACTTCCTCCTCCAACACGAGGGATGATGATTTGAGACCTGATAGAAAAGGTATACAAGATATATGATAAGCCAATATCTAAGGAAAAATGCTGTAATAAAATAAGAGTCCAATTAAGCAAACAGATACACCATTAACACCTACTCTACTATATTCACACCATAGTTGTCAATAGCGAACAGCGATAAATAGCGACGAGTCACCTATATGCTACGTAGCGAATAGCGATAAATAGCGACCGCTATTTGTGTTTAGCGATAAAATAGTAGCAAGTATAAATTTTAAAATTATATATATATTGATACATTTTAGTATAAATAACTAAGCAAGTATAAAAAATATTGGGCTTTAAATATAAATTAATGCTTTAACTTAGTTAAATTAAGGTTTTTTAATTTATTTTTAATATTACAGGGGCCAATCATGGACAATCCAAATTCTGCTAAAGAAGAGTTCAAGTGTATTGCTGTTTTTGTTCAAGTTAAAGAAGTTAAAGGGGCTGAGTGTATCTTTTTTCTTTATATTACCCGGCCTCTCTTCTAGGGTTACTTACCACTTATAGCAGCCGCTCAAACACCGCCACAGTTCGCCGTAAAAAAGCTAGATCTAGCCATTTTTCCGGCGAGTGGGGTCTCACCTCCGACACCACTGTAATCACCATTAAATTCCGAGCAAACCCTGAAAACCTCGTCACCTGAACCACCGTGACGCGCCGCCAGTGCACCTCCACCTGAACCACCGTTTCGCTATTTTGTCACTAAATGATAATAGCGGCTGATGACCGCTTCGCTACGTAGCGCGCGATAGCGACCGCTATCATCGCTATTGACAACTATGATTCACACATGGTTGCTCCTCGCTGTACTAGTTTATAGCATATTCACTTGCACTAAACCAGTCATGATTTTTTTTATTTTTTTTTACTTTTTCTTTTCATAAATTTAAAATTAAATAGTATGCCAACGCAATCAAATCAAACTAATATGAGTCTTAAAACAGCATCAAAAACCAAAACCAGAAACAAAACTCGGCTATCGTTATCACAAAGTTCTCTCTTCAAGAATCAAAACCAATTAACAATCAGTTTCAGAAACAATAAACGATCTCAGAAATTATTATAACACCATCCCGAGATTTTAATGATCAAAAATCTTCAAAGGTTGCGTTCAAGGCTGTCAAGATCGCGATCCCGCGAAGGATCGTTTTTATCTTTGCAAGATCGAGATCGTAGGATCGGGATCGCGATCCTACGATCCTACCAATTTGCCATATTTTGTAAACAAATGATATACGAGTCAAACTGTTTTACATTTCTACTCAACGTCAAAGATAAATTCATATAATATCATCTTGAAAATGACAAAGTTCAAATTTCAAACACCAAAGTAATAGTAAAACACAAAAAAGTCAAGTTTCAATCGTTACAATAACAATTTAGTAATATTGCAGAACATAGGTCCTAAATGTCTCAAAACATACGAGCCATCAACATGATGTCAAGAAAACAAACGTTTCATAAGTGGCATTCGAAAACATACACTTTGATTAGTTTAATCACAGTGAAGAAAAATAAATTAAACTATTGAACACTTTTTGACTATAATATATTTAGAAAAGTAGAAAACTATGTATAAACTATAATCTATTTAGAAAATGAAACAATAGTGGTTTACTCATTCGACATTAGTAAAACATACGTTTGTGTTTTTGGCCTAAGCAAGTGGGATGGACTTGCCAAAAAAAAAAGTGAACTCGGATCGCGTGTCGATCTTACGATCTTACGTGCGATCCTACGATCCTACCTCAGATGCGATCCTAGCACGATCCTACACGATTTTGACTGGTGTGCACGTAAGATCGTACGATCTTACGTGTAAACTCACGAGTTTGACAGCCTTGGTTGCGTTATCTATAATTGCTCATCTGAGATCCTTTGGAAACGAAATTTGGCTCAACCCGACTACGAAATTTCTGGTTCAGTGCAAGTGAATCCCAATATTATCTCTCTTGTGTTGTTGCACAGTTGCACTAATGCTCATGGTCATTTTCTGTTTGGAACATTTTTCTTATATCTTATCTCCCATCACATTTATTTTTCTTATACAACTTAACCTTGCACCATTAACACCTACTCTACTATATTCACACATGGTTGCTCATCGCTGTACTAGTTTATAGCATTACTCGTTAATATATGATATTTGATTATGAAATCTCAGGAGTCTAAGCCAATATCTAAGGAAAAAATCTGCAATAAAACAAGAGTCCAATTAAGCAAACAGATTATAGTTAAACCTGGATAGGGCCTCACAGACAGAAGATTCAGGTGGAACATAGCAAACGTTGCAGTTGCCATGATGATCTGCAAATGTGTCGAAGAATTCCTTCTTATCAAGGTACGGATCACCAAAGCTGATGACATCACAAGCTACATTGAGGTCCTTCAACTGTGTTGCTAATATCCGTCCACGATGCAGTGGAAGATATAGACGACTGAAAGCCACACGGAAATATAAAATTAAGATTGAAAAGTTGCATTAGTAAATTCATATAAGCATACATACCCTCCAGCAAAAAAGACAATCCTTGTTGGCCGCAATCCGTCCATCCAAACAGTATAAGCATTTGCGGCCGCATCTACTAACCGCAAATGTCCGCCAATCATTAGAGCTGAGTAACAACAATAAACATGATCATTATAAATACAAGTAAATATAGCCAATGAATAAAATGAAGAAGCTAACCATTAATGGCATCCAGGATAATATTAAGATGTCTGGTAGGGGAACTCAGAAAATGAAGATAGTGTTGGTATGCTTTCTATAACTTGGATTATGTTATTTTATTCATGGACAATTTTAATGGGTTATCGCCAATCAATCTGCTGTTTCATCTTTCAATATTAACTTGTGATTGGCTTGGTAAAACGCAAGTTAAAAAGTGTATGGTGAAAAAAAGTTAGTCGAGTAATTCATTAGAATCAAAAAGTTATGAGTGCTCCATAGTCCTCAATTACAGGTTTCGGTTAATTAAAATAGTTGGTGTTTAAATTATGTAATTTCTCATGGAGTTGTGGTTCTAACTTCTGAATTCGACTTTGCAATATCTCAATTTGTGTGTTTTCAGGGATTTAGCCATGTCAAAATGGATCACGATAATGCTTATTTAGTTGCTTTTGGCATTGTGTTTAGAAAGTGCTTGGGTCATGATACCTTATATTTATGGGGTGTTTGGGATTGTGTTTATAAGGGTGATTGGGATAATATTTTGCCTTCTACTAAGCTACCGAGCTACAAACAGGAAGTGCTGCTATACACGAGAGAAGGAGTGTTGCTATTCCACGAGACAGGGAGGAAGCGGATGACCCGTTTCACTAAACCGGGCTATTCCGATATTAAACTGTCCGACCATTAAGCTTGGGTTGGCGTATAATACAAACTATCCTGCACTTTTTCCCCCAAAATATAAATTCTTAAAAAGGTCTATACGTATATGTTTTTTAGTCTTTCAATTAGGCTTACGGATCTACCTGTTTATATAACATAAGCTGAAACATGTGTTTAATAACGTTCTTCAGTAAGTTGGTCTGGTTTCTTAATCCTATAAGCTTTGAATGCATTGGAATGCTGCATACATCATAAGTTATCAATCTAACTCTTAACGCAAATCATTTGATGTACAACAGGTTTGTGTAAAATAAATGAATTGAGCTGATATATATTATGCCGAGCAAATATGACTTGTGTGAATGTAATTATAATATATACTAAAACCTAAAATTTAACGGGGTCATTAGCAAAATTTTAGGGAGTCCGTTACAAACTAATACGCTTGCTGATTGGTGGTTCCATTGTGTGTTTAGAATCACGAGGCCCATTAGTTAATGGACTCACGTGTTGTCACAATTTGGTTGGCCTTTGTGTGATGATAGAGCAACTATTCATGCCCCGTTTGGCCGTAATCACCTCATAATCTTTGTACTTTAACATTGGGAAGCTCAAGAAACTGTTAATCTTTGTACGATATCACCAAAAACATACCAAGTGTACACCTAACAAATATCGTTGCATTCTATTTCCCAACATACATCTAGAAAATTCGTGATCTGTATCACCAAAGTCACACTTAAAAATCTACCTACCTTGAAGCTTCTTCCCAAATTCTAGAGGATCCATCTTTAATGGTAAAATTGTAGTTTTTTTTTTTTTTTTTTTTTTTTTTTTTTTTTTTTTTTTTTTTTTTTTTTTTTTTTTTTTTTTTTTTTGTTGCAGATTTGAGTTTTATTATTCTTTCAAACAATTTCCTTTGCATGCCTAATCTATCCATGTATTGATTATTGTGCTCTATTTTTCCAGGTTAGTTGATACATATTCAATTTCAAGATTTTAAGAAGGTCGTTTTGTAAGTTTATCAACCTTAATTGCATTATCTTTGATATTTTCATATTTTAGGGTTTTTGGAGGATTATAATTTTTTTTCCAACTGTATGATTTGTTGAAATTAGCAAGTGATTTAAATGTTTGATGTTGTCAGGTAGTTTAAAGAACATGTTCTGGAAAGGGAAATAGGCCACGGAAAGGTGTGAACAGGTTCCGGAAGAGTATTGGTCTGGGCTTTAAGACTCCAAGAGAGACTATTTAAGGTATATTTTATTTACTTATTTTGTGAAATTAATTGTGTTATTATACTGTAATTTATGATCATGTTTTTTTTGTGAGTATGTAGATTAGCTTATTTAAGAGGCTTAAGGGGTTGTTTATTATAGAAAAAATGTGTAAGCTTATCAAGTCAAGCTTATGAGCTTTAAATAGGCATTAAGCTTAACCTGTTAAGCTGATAAGCATTATCAAGTGCATTTATGAGGTTTTCCATAAACCAAATATGCCCGTAAACTATAAAAATAAGGTAACACAAACACTTCTGATTATGACCTTCTTAAGATGTATGTTTCAACAAGTGTGGACTATTTATGTTATTAATATTGAATGTGGACTATTTATGTTGTGGAATTTGTAAGTCTTAGTTTTGTTTTGTGATCAACGAGATAGATAATATGGTTTGTGGTTATCTTTTAATGAACACCTTTTGAATCATAATTCGGTTAGAAAAAGATTGGTTATATGATGTTTATTAGGTGATGTTTTTGCAATGCCAAAACCAACAGATCCAGTAGCAGCATGTCAAAAGAAAGCTTTTTATGCTTTATTTTTTTTAATTTTTAATTAATGAGATTGTGTTTATCATCGTATTTGATGATACTTTTGCATATCGAATTTGTTGCTTTCAGACAAAAGGGGTTGTGGATCAGTTGGCGAATAAAGAGATTGTGGTTCGTGAGAAGGATGGCGATAAAGACTATGGTGAAAAAAAGAAGAGGATGAAGAAGAGCAAGTGATTATAGAAGAGGTAAATTTATGTCCTTTTAATACCTGTATCGGCATTAATTTACACTGAAGATATGATGGTTAATTTTTTTTTTTATATGACGAATTGCAGATGATAATCAAAATAATGGTGTTTGGACTCTGCTGTTGTGGATTCCACTGGTCGTGAGTTTAATCGGAACCGTATAATTGGTTAGGTGTCTGCTATTATTTTAGAGGTAGTAAGTCTCTTTGAATGTTTTAGATTTTGTTTTTTCCATGAATTTGACCTACTTACACTTTTCTTTTATCCCAGTGGCAGCTTGGAACAATGATTGTAAAACAGTGTTACTTTGGATGGGCTAACAACCTTTGTTGAGAAAAACTAGGTAAGTAAAAATCCTTCATGTCACCATGTGCATATATTTATAATCCGGAAGTATGCATATAAATAAGTGAAGATGTGTTGATACTTCCAAAATTCTTGCAGGAGGAAAGCAACATAGGTTCAAAAGAGGGCATAAAATTTTTATCGATCAACCAGTTCGTGTGGCAAGACTTCAGAATGTTCAACGTCTAATAGACTTAGAAACAAATGATCTTCTTCAGGGGCGGACCTAGCTTATAGCACGGGTATGCACGTGCATACCCTAAAATTCGACAGGTAGTGTAAAAAACATAGGGTGCATACCCTTCAAGGACCCTTCGAGGACCATTCGAACAAAAGTGCATACCCTATTTTGAAATCCTAGTTCCGCCACTGATCTTCTTATACCTTACATATTTTTAGTAACTTAAATCATAATTTGTTTCAAAATTTTGTCAGTCATTATAACTAATCTCTTTGTATACATGATCAGTATAATAATACAAGTAAATATAGCCAATGAATAAAATGAAGAAGCTAACCATGATTAATGACATCCAGGATAATATTAAGTTGTCTGGTAGGGGGACTCAGAAAATGACTAGCATTATCAGCCGTTCCACATACACCCACGAGCGAGTGAGACTGTTAGGAAAAAAAAAAAAAAAAAAAAAAAGTCAAATATACAATAAAAAGGTCAATCAATAACAAGCAACAACATACACCCTTTTAGGGGGTCAATCAGTAATGTTGGGGGGAAAAAGGGGGGGGGGGGGGGGACAATCACTAACAACAACAAAGAAAAAGAACGTGCTAAAACTAAATCTTGAATTAAAAGGACTTCAATTTTTCGTTACAGTAGAGTGTGATAGCTTCTACTTGACTCCTTAACATAGGTGATTTGGTGCTTTCCATCCAGTACTGGTGTCCACACAGATCATTATAACCTGATGTAGCAAAAAAAAACTATTAAATTACATAGTAGCAAGATAGGCAGATATAAAAAGAAAATCGATATACAGAACTATGATCGATTAAATATGAATAGCAGATATACCCTCGGCGGATGAGACTGAATTGTTATAGTTAGGAAAAAAGAAGATAACAACGTTTGATGATTGCATAAGGTACAAAACAGAAGATAAGAATGAGTGTAGAAGCGGTGGGCTACCTAACAGGCCGGACAGAGTTACTGGACTGGGAATATAGGCCCTAACAAAAATACTACTCCCTCCATCCCTAAATAAATGTCCACTATTGACTTTCTAAGTCTTCTTTTTTAACTTTGACCTTAAATTATTTCATTTGTTTTATATAATACTTGATAAAAAGTTTACCAATGAAAAATATATTTAAAACCCAATCCATTCATATATTTCGCATCAAATATTATATAACACAAATAATATAATTTAAGGTCAAAGTTAAAAAAAGAAGACTTAAAAATCAATAGTGGACATTTATTTAGGGACGGATGAAGTATTTAATTTTGCGGCACGGTTCCCAAAAACCGTCCGTACATAGTAATTTAAAATTTATATTTGGTACCCATTCCCGGGAATCAACTATCACTATGAAAGTGATAGTTGGTGTTTGTTTAGAGTGTCTGGGCCCACACCTATTACTATGAAATTCCATTATTTTCCATACTCCATATATGGCTAGAGAGTGGGGAATGGAACTTTCATAGTTGAGTACTATCAAACTCATACCCATTGTCATTCCTCCAAGCATACCAAACGCACCAGTTTTTTACAAACGAGATTTTTTTTTTTCTCTTTTATATTAACTATTTATTTTTTTTATTTTTTTTTTATTGGATTTGCAGATTCCCACTTTTTGACATTATTCATGGAAATATTTCATCTGTTGGAAGAATTAGGGCACGTTTGGTATGTTACTAAGGGAATGAAACAATGACTTTGATAGTCATTGCAAGTGTTTGTTTACGACTGTTGGGCCCACCACTATGACTATGAAAGTCACATATTTTCCATACTCCATATATGGCTAGAGAGGGGGGAATGGATTCTTTCATAGTTGAGGGACCCACCACTACTATCAAACTCTTTCCCATTGTCATTCCTCGCAGCATACCAAACGCAGCCTTAGTTTTATTATAATAAATCATGCACTTGTGCATTTAGCTTAGACAACGCATCCCATTATCTTTTCTTGCAAAGGTTATTTCATGTAAAATAATGAGGTTTATATACAAATTCTAAAAGAACACAAAAAAATACGAATTAAACATACACACCACAAAATCAATTGACATATAGATTTTAATCAAAATACAAAATGCTAAAACAACAAAATATTTAATTTAATGACTAATGTACATGTGCATACACCATTTTGTCAGTGGCTATTTTTCAAGCATGTACATGTGTATTAGTCATCAAAATCTTATCCGGATGCACCAGTATACATGTGCACTTGTGTATTCGACACAAGTGATCTTGGAGGCATATGTATTTAATATTGTGCGCATGTGGAGCGACTTCTCTCTAATAAACAAGATAGAATATGCACATCCTCTTGAGTGTTGCACATGTATTCATCGTTTTTTCTTGAGGTGTGTATATGTATATCTCCGGTCGGCGACATTTTCAGAACTGAACACAAAACACAAGTGCACCCTTAAATCAGAACTAAACACAAAACATCCTTGTCATAACTAAAAACATATATGCAATTTCAATACATTTAAACTCCAAAACTATAAAAACATGTATGCACAAAAGGCATGAAACAAAGGCATCAAACATATACATATGTGGTCGCATTAAATCATTTATGTTGTTCGTAAAAAAGAAACAAATAAAGTAAATCTAAACAAACCCACGAATAGAATCCAACGTTGGTCTTGACATTTATTTGCAAGCCATAACACAATGGACTAAATTCTCATTTGTTTACTTTCTTGCCAAATTGACCATATATATAACAACAAAATTTATCAATTTATAATCAAACAACGTCGTATTTAATGAGCGGAAGGTATGCCTAAAAATGGTATCAAATCACCAAAAGGCATCATATCACTAGAAGCTGTAAAAACACATATGCACTCTCAATAACACATATGTATACTTTGGGGTACTTTTTGGATTTTCCTTTTNAAAAACAGCACACAAAAGAACACACACAGCTCACACAAAACACAAGCCATACACACAGACGAAAAAAACACAAGCCACACACACAAACACACGCACAAATCGATCGGTTGTTCCAGGTGCACATCTTTTCTTATTTGTGGATCATAAATTTGGTAAAGTTATTTGTGCATAGTTTTCATGTGCTGTGTTGATCTAATTACTGTTTAAGCTAAGTTTGGAAATCTTTATTATTTTTGCTAATTATGTTTACCGTCTTTTGATTGCTTTTATACTATGAATCTTAATTTTCTGTTATGGTTTAACTTTGGCTAATTCATGAGTTAATTTAGATATTTCCTGTATTTTTATTTTGCGTCCAAATTAGTGTTTCGTTAATTTGGGGGGTTTTTTGGGGTTGGATATCTTTGTTCATTTTCTGAATGTTTTTTGATTTTTGAGTTGTTATATTTGTTTGTCAGCTGTGATGATAGTGTACACACATTAGTTTGTTGTCGTTGTAGTTAAAGCCTTTGTCAAGATGGGTTCACTATGGGTTCACTAGCACAAGATTAGAAATCGCTTTTGAGCTTATGATATTTTAGGAAAAAACTTGCAAGCTGATTTTTTTAGACCTTTATCGCCATTACCTTATTGGCTTAAGCCAATTAGGTCGTATTGAAGTTGATAACGTAGAAACAACTGCCTATTTAGTTTATTTAGATTAGATTTAGCGGAATGTCTTATGTGTTATGCTTTGTTTTCGTTTTGTATAATTGTTTTGGTATAGTATCACATGTTCTTATAGAATTGGTCTATTGTTTTCGTTTCAGGTGTGACCACATACTTTCGTTCAAAAAGGATCATCGCACCTGAGCTACACAAGGGCTGAAGCTAAGTGGGGTGGTTGAAGTTGGTGAGAAACAAGTGGCAATTGCTGCTCCTGCCACCGGTAACCTTTCTTTTATAAATTTATTGTTATTATTTTACTGTAAACGGCAAATGTAAATTTAAGATCCTCAGCGGTGAGTTTCTAACCTGGTGTATGGGTTAAAAAATTATGTTTTATAGATTTACGTGGACCTGCAACTTTACGTGTGCAAAGCGCAACAGTTTTGTGCAAAGTGTGCAATTCATGCCCAGTTTGTAAGGTTTGATCTTAAACTCCCAGCTTATGATTTTTTTTTAATCATTGTATACTTTTTTTTTGTATTAATTTAAGAATAATTTTGTTAGTTTGCATAAGCTTATCAAAAGTTCTTTGTTGTAATCACAAATATGCCTTTTAAAGTTTAAAGTTGTTACTATGTTTGACACCTATGATGTCGCAACAGTAATGCTCTTTAAACAATTCACTCTGCTCCTAAGTTAATGTAAATTTTTTTTTTTTTTTTTTTTTTTTTTTTTTTTTTTTTTTGTTTAGAAATAAGCATTGGATTTAATTGTTATATAAAGGATATTGATAGATGAATGTTGCTATTGGTGTATGGTCATCTAAAATGTTGGAAAATATTATTACAAATAGGTTTAAAATCTGCTAGAAAAATGTTGGATAACTAAATGTTCATTTAGAGAAAGTTTAGGATAAGCATAGGTAGCAGGATTGTTGGCGCGTACCAACTGATATGCATTTGTATCATTACCATTCTAGATTTTACTTCCATATATCTTGGCCTTTGACTTCGTACTGAAAAATATAAAGACAGGATGTTTGGAATTTGAGGGATGCTACACCCACATAAAATTCTCACAAAAAACTCCCACTCGCTGACACATCAGCGAGTGGGAGTTTTTTGTGAAAATTTTATGTGGATGTAGCAAAATTCTTGGAATTTTATCTGATATTCAAGGGTGTTTATTAGAGTGAATTGAATTCTCTTTTTTTATGCGTTGCTTTTATTTGATTATTATTGTTAATTGCTAACTATGTTTTTTTAAGAATTCATCATCTCATTAGTCTGTCAATAGTAGCATATGATGGAGTTAACTAAATCTGTGTTCTCATCTTTTTTCAACCATTTTATCTTCCTGGATTTGTTGATGTCAACGTCAAGCAAATGGAACAATGGAACAGCACTCAATCCTTAGGTTGCATAGACAAATGTCTGTTGTGCATATACAACATGGTGAAACCACGGAAGGAGGGTGTTGGAAAATACCTCGACAACAATCCCGAAGTTCGATCGCGGAAAAACTAGATCGCGAGTTGTATCGAGCACAAGTAGCAAACACGAGAGACTACAAAGAACCGTCAAGAATATTGCACACGATATACCCTCAATGAACCCTTTATTAAATACCAATAAAGCTTTTACAATTGAGGAAGAAGAATGAATAACTAGCATCCCCCTCATCTCTATTTATATAGAGATGAGGAGGTGGAAACCTATCCTAAATAGGAAACATCTTGGCTTGCACTCCAAGCTATCTAATCCTAGTTTATGTCTAACACCTAATCTAATTACAAAGTACACTTTAGTCCCTAATCTATGTTTAAGTTTACTACTAATATATAACAATTTCCACCTTAGGAGCAACACTTAAACATAACCGATACTCAGCACCTTTTCCTCGTGCTGGAACCTCGGACCGGGGACCACCTTGTCGACCAGGCATTGTACTTCAGTAATTTTCCAAGATTAGCTTCCTTAGACTCCTTCACATTCTTCTTTTCAGCAACATTACCCTTTGCACCCTCTTGACCAGGTACTTCGGTTACCGTAATGTCTGCCCCCACCTTTATACCAAGGTGTACCTTTTCCTGCTCCTTTACCAAGCAGTCCGTGTTTGTCTTTTCTTCAAGTTGTTTAACCTCCAACTTTCTTTGAGCCACTGCAGCATCATCGTTACTATCCTGAACAACCTCAGCTTCACGATTCCCTTGAGCTCCCTGCAGTTCCACCTCAAACCAAACACGTTTAGAAACCTGTACTCCATGGACTCCTGTTTTAACACCAGGACCAAGTTGTTTGAACCCAACTTGTTTATGACCAAGTTGTTTGAACCCAACTTGTTTATGACCAAGTTGCTTAAATCCAACTTGTTTTGAACCTCCATGCTTTTGTACACCAAAAGTCGTCACTTTTGCTTCAAGAGTATACACACAGTTCTCTTTCCTGATCCCAGTCATCATAACCCGACAACCTTTGATCACCTTGACTCTACCCATCTGCATCTTCACAGTATAACCCTCTTTTTCAAGAGTACCCAATGAAATCAAGCTTTTTCTTAACCCTGGAACTTACCTGACATCTTCCAGTATAAAGCTTGAACCATCATGCAACTGTATCTTCACTTTTCCTGTCCCTTTGATAG